>JABFFB010000137.1:0-54346 GCA_013623555.1 Fusarium nisikadoi | reverse complement strand
CCTCTCTCGCCCCTACAGCACTACAGCAATCTCAGTACCACTTCCCCTGGATCAACATTATGCCGTTCGCTGGCCTGCGTGACAATCTTATACGACGCGAAGGCCGGTTTGACAATTTCGAACTGTGGCGGGATCTCGTTGGTGATCTTATGAGCTATACTGCTGCGCCTTGGCAGCGAGGAACGCCGTTCAGCTTCTCGGCCCCCATCCCTGAGACCGAGCAGTCACGAGGTCTGGTTTTGGAGAATTACGTTGATACAGACGAGCTCTCGGCTGGGCGGAATGGCTTGATCATCTGGGGTCAACCGCACGACATGCAGAGTTGGGAGGCTACACCTGGCTTTCTGACGAAGTGGTCATGGGCGGTTGAGGGCTGTGAAGAGTTGGTAGAGATTAGTAATCGTTGGAGGATAAGAAGAGAGGCAGAACCAATGCGTCTGTCAATGTCGACATCAGGGACAAATGCCTAATGGCTTTGTACATTCTCAAACAAAGGGGACATGGAAATAAGATAAAATAAAGTTAATAAATCAATCCCCAGTTGTGCAAATCCTTTAAGGGCTGCCTTTGTTACTCTTCTACATCAAACCTGACAACCTGCTTACCTCCCGCTACCTGACCTGTCCGCAGTTTGTCTAGTCCCTCAAGCACACCATCAAAGCCGCTCTTCAGCTCAATAGTCGGGATAGGTTTCAAAATATCTGTGATCCGTGGTAGACTTTCATAAAAGCGAACAAGGGCCGCTCGATCTTGTGGCTTGGCTTCAAACTTAGGTCCAATTGGTGGTAGCCATTGAAAGGCATGTCCCATAGCCGTGTAAGACATGACAAGATCGTAAGTTACATCGGGAGTGCTAGATTTACCGTTTGGCAGAAGCGTAACCACTTTACCGCCGCTGGACTTGAGGACCGCGGCGCAGATGGACGTTGACTTTCCCTCAGAGAAGCAATCCACCGCCTTTGTGATATTAGGATATTCTTTGATGATGTCTTCTTCGACGGAGGGTGAATTGTAATCAAAGACGGCATCAGCGCCGTACTTCTTTACTAGATTGAATGAACGGGGCGAGGCGGTTGTGACTACTGTATACCCCGCTGCTTTGGCGAGCTGGATATGGTATAGGCCAGCACTGGTTGCTCCGGCGTAAATGAAGATGGCTTCATTCTTGGGAGTGGCAGGCTTAGTATCGATGAAGGGGATCCCATGATGGACATTGAGGACCAGCATGGCCGTCACGGCAGAGACACCATATGTAGTTGCCTCAGTATCACTAATGCCCTCGGGGACTTTCCACGCCAGATCAGCATCGATCTTCAAGTACTCAGCAAAGGCGCCCTTATCAGGATACAGGCCGCCGTGCACAGCGCCAGCCACACGATCGCCGATTTTCCATCTATCCTTGGCAGAATCACCAACTTGATGAACGACGCCTGCGTAATCGCATCCGATGATGGAGTTGGGGGGAGAGATAATGTCGAGATGCTTGAAGTCTGTTGGGTTGAGGGCTACAGCCTTGACTTTGACGAGGATCTCGGTGGAGGAGATGGTGGGAATGGGTAAGTCGTCTTGGACACGGCCGCCCTGGCCGCCGATGGCATTGGAGCGTGTGGCGTTGATGAGTCGTGTGACGATGCTACGGTTGGAGACGAGAGCTTTCATGGTAGCCATGATGATGATGATCTGGGATGAAAAGAGGTGTTATTTGATAGTGTTGATCGCCAGCAGAGAATTTGTACACGCCGTGGATTTAATAGATATAGTTTAACCTCTTTTTTAGAGTTGGAGGCAAAACGCATTTATCAGCCCGCTGTGTAGTGGCACGGTTATGTTCAGTAATCGGCCACGGACACCTTTTTAGGTTCAAGCTACTGCCAGATTGATCTTGCCGTCTCTGATCTCCTGCTTGCGGAGCAACTATCTCGCCGAGACATTGACGCTAATCTCGAAATTGGTCCGGGTCCACGTCCATCATAGCGGAGTTTCGGGTCTGGAAACGGTGTCTTGAATAAACCTGCCGACCATTAGAAGGAAGAAAGCAGCTGATCTAGAGAAGCCTGTAGCCCTGCTTACAAACCTTGGTAATCTCTGGAAAGCAACACTTATAGTCCTCCTCATAGTGGTTGCCTTTTTATACCTGCCATAAAAGCGCGTTAGTTTACAGAGGCCGAAGATAATCGTCGACAACATGATATCTAGGAGGGGGCTACATGAAATAAACATAATGATTAGATATGATAGTTGCACATTAGAGTGAATTAAAAAATGTATAAAAGTCCTTCTTTATTTAATATTAGAGCTAGAATACTAGGGATTGAGGTAATCCCAGTTCAGAGAATTAAGCCTTACAAGGCGCTGCAGGTACCAAGCTATTTCAACCCTGCCCCCCCTTTTGCTTCATGGCGTCCAGTCTTGATCTTACCAGGCGTTAGCTTCATACTTATACCCAGTCCTTGCGCGAAGGACCAGGTGCTGGAGAGTGATAAAAATCAACATGATTGGCTAGACAGCTTACTAGGCCGAGTGGCTGGGTGAGACTAATGAGGCCTCGTATTTGGTATGTATATGTGTGCGCCAATGACGTATTTGCAAGTGGCTATGTTCCTCTATATCCAGCGTGTTTGCTTTTGTTTGCGAGGCAGTGCATCTTGCGCTCACCTATAAAGTCCAACAAGAAGGCACTTCTTTTCAAGACCAGAGTCAATCCGTAACCATGTCTACCATAGCTCAACAGCAGGGCATTCGCCGGCGATTTCCGAGACAATATCCAGGTTTGTACATGTACAACAGATAATTTGACCAGAATCTTACGGCGAAACAGGTCTCGAATCCGACATACAGCCCGTCCCAGTCAGTAGCAGGTACGCGCCCCCGCTAAAGAACACCGAGCTTCTTGAGGTGGCACACATATTCAGCCGTCTCGAATGCCGAATTCTTCAATGTTCTGCGCAGGTCCTCCAAAACCAAACCCTAGACGAGGACCAGAGGGAGTCAGATGAGCAGCAGCGCTTGATTCGCATCGAAAGGGCCGGTCGCGACCTACTCGACGTCCATGGCGGGAAGTATCAATTTTCGGAAGGCTATCTGAAAGATCGGGAGCTTTTGAGGGAATGGGAGTTTGCGGCAGCTGTGCACCGCGAATTATTGAGAAAAGATCCCGCCAACGATGAGAAGAATATCCAAATTGCAACGGCCTCTGCTAAAGCTCTTGAGAAATTGGCATCTCCTCTACCGGCAGCACTGAAGCTGGCTGCTGAAAAAGGGAGCCTTGACGTGTTGACAAGGAATGCGATAGGAGATAAATATTTGTTTCTGGATACGATGATTAATCTCCTCCACGAGCAACTGTCCACGGATCGTCAGTTACCAACATGGTAAGATATAGACTAACATGGCTTCTATCATGCTGACATTTCTGATCAGGGAAACCATCTCTGAGAATCTCAGGGAGTTATCATCGAAAGCCTCAGTATCCAAGGCCACAGCGACAAATGAGAACATAGTAATTATTCTCAATATACCTCACCTACTGGGACTTTTTCTAACCTAATATAGGGTTCCAAGGCTTTTTCTATAATACTATGGACTACCTTCTTTATTACAGTCGTCTGCAGCGGCCCAATGCTTGCGTATGCTTGGAACTTCTCAGATCGGAAGCCTGGGCTCTGGGCAGAGGAAGATTTCTTTTTTCTCCTCCAGGGCTGCATAATGCAGGTCTTTGGTCTTTGTGTTAGTGCATTTCCCCTTATGAGGAGCAGGACAGTACCCGTGGCTGCTTGGGCTTTGCCAAGCGGTTGCGCAGTGGTTTTGACGATTTTATCGCCATTCTTCTACTGTTTTGTATCGAAGTGGTGGAGTTCATTTCTTGTCTCGATAGCGGCGTCAGTGCAGGCATTTCAAGTGCTTCAAATCGCGCTTTATAATATGTAATATAGCGAGCAGTCAGTTTGTAATGTAATATTTATGACCCTGTTCATTTAGGGCCTAGAAGGGCATTCCTGTGTTAATCTGTACATGATGCTTAGTAAAGACAGTCGCATGCTACTCAGATATTCCATGTTAGTAGTAACACGCATCGCATCATCCTTAAGCCCCTGTCAGAGCGCAGCACTAGACTTTTTGACAGTTTATACACTTGCGGTATGGGCCACCTGCGTTTCCATTGCGAGTTGATGACCGGGTGACCAAGTCTCGACCAGGATTATTGCAGACAACACAGAGCGGGGGTGCGATGGCACCGGAACGAGGGGAAAGTTGAAAGTGTTGGATGATAGAGTAGTCTATGTGCAGAATTAGTATCTAGCTCGGTAGACCAGAGAGAAAGTAAATAGTGGCTCTCATACCATGCTAGAAACATAAGTTTATGTATTAGCAGCGTTTGAGGGTTTGGTTTCATGTTATAACAGTGAGAAGATTGAAGCTGGTTTAGAAGGGCCATTGGAGGCCGACCACGCTCTGTCGCCAGCGGGGAATGTGACACATCAAACCATACCCATGCAGCATGTTTATTAGTTGGAGTGATTGGGTACACTGCTGCTGCAGGCTTCCTGTAAGAGGCCTCAATAAAATGCGGGAGGCCTACCATTGCAAACCCCGCACAAGAGGAGAAGCCAAGATTGTCAAATTTATGACACCAACCCTCCGAGTATTTAGACAGCGCTTATCCTACAAACTACTCACCTCCAACACTGATCCCAGTGCAAACACCAATCATCACCCATCAGAATGGAGGCATTTCACCCGACGGCATGCGCCAACTGCGAGACGCAGGCAACTATGAGGTGCGCTGGATGCATGGATGCGCCAAATTACCATCCCGGGGATTCCAGTACAGTTGTCTACTGTAATCGAGACTGTCAAACAAAGCATTGGCCTGAACACAAAGGCCATTGCCGTGTTATGAAACAACGAAAGAAATTGTTGAGGACAGCCAACATACTTCGAGCAGCTTTGTTGACTTATCGAGATGTTCGATATGATATTGACCTCACGAAAATCGAAGCCAAAGACGGATCGCTCTATCTTTACCAAAATCTAAGGGCAGATACCGCTCATATCAAGTGGAGGCCTTTTCCAGAGCATCTGACCTCCAATGTCCAGTATAGGGAGGCAGCTCTCACTATCAATCAATGCACGACGGCCACGGCGCTATTAAGTCGTCTTACCAGAAATCTTCTCAAAGGTGAGTCACTTGGGATAATAATAACATACTATGGCGCTTTTCTTACATTCCACAGGAGTCCCCTCAACTATCGAGGTATTGGATCTTGGTATCGGAAAGCCACTACTTCCACCGAAGCTGGTTCCTGGCCCTGACCTAAGTATTTGCCCGCATACGGTGATCAAAGTTGGACTCTCATCTACGGCGGAGTCGTGGATAATTGACACAGCAGGTTGTCAGTATGGATTTCGGGAGGTTCTAGTTCCATTCGACAAATACATTGCGGATAAAGCCTGCCAAGTAACAGGCAAGCCCACGATGTACAATTGGACCGAAACGAAAGACCTGGATTATTTCTCTACGCTGCCTGCCATGAACCGGTCACGAGCCCAAAAGCAGGATCGGGAAGTGGAACGAAAGGCCCGGTTGCATTTTGCGGACTTTGTTGACAATCATGTCAGCGCCGATATATTGGATGGTTCTGCTTCGGAGTTTAGCGACAAGGCTGACAGTTTGGTTGATAGGTTGAAGATGCATATGTTGAGTTTTAGGGGATCTTCAAATAGAAGTCGGACCTGATATTTATGCGTTTATACAGCTTTCGGATCACTTTAAAACAGTAATTCAGATACGTGATAATTTAGTGGCCTTAATAACAAATTAGACCTTGGTGAATATTTACCTAAATCAAAACTAGTAGATCTAGGCTCCAACAGTTGCCTTGATAAACGACTGAAACTCATCCATGTTTCGAGTCTGTACATAAACCGAGCCAGGGCCAGTGAAACGGCACACCAGACCCTCGCCCGTCTTCATTCCAGTCATGGCTCCTCCACCAGCCTTTTCGATGGAATACTTGCAGCTCCATGCCACGAGATGGCCGTTATCCACAATGTGTTCCTCTCCAGGTCGAAGCTATTTTTGAACAATTAGCAGTGTCAGGTTGTAACATGTTGAAGGAATCTTACATCCAGTCGATCGACAGCACCAAAGCTCGTCAGCCACATGATGCCTTGACCCTCAATACGAAAGACAAAGAGATCCTCCCCCGAGAACAAAGCCTTGCCAATCCCCTGCGTCTCTCTCTTCTTGGTGACTTCAGAAGTGCAAGCAAGAAAAGCGTCTCTGCCGATAGTCCATGACTGCTGACCATCAACGTGCAGCGTGATGATATCGCCAAAAAGCGTCGGGCCAAGCGCAATACGTCCTGGGCCGGTATATGTCGACTCAAACATGTTGCCGCCGGTAAAGAGCTTTCCCAGGGAGAATTTGGACTTTCCAGCCAGTTGGATAGAGCCTGACATGTGAATCATGGCACCGGACTTGGAGCGCACCACGGCGCCTTGCTGAAGATCGACATTGAGAACGGCGTTGGTGTCGCGGTGGGCGATGCTGAAGGTACCGCCTGGAAAGGCGCCTCTGTCGTTGCTTGCGGGTTGCATCGCCTGCTGATGCTGCGGGTATCCTTGTTGGTGAGCCATGGTGATGATTTCAAACGGAGAAGCTTCAAATGATGAGAGATGAGGGTTGAAAGTGTGAAAGATGACAGGTGTCAGATTTATTTATATTCTTTAGCTCTGCTGACATTGATTGATCTTATCTTTTTCAGCAGTGACATAAAGTTGGTACTTTGGTAACATGGTGAGGTTCAGCTCTGCTGACACTTGGCCTGTTTAGGCAAGTCGGTACTTAAAATGTGCCTTGTCTTACCCCCCTCAAGACTAGAGCAGCAAGGACGGAGGTGCCGTGCAGGGGTTATTGACAAGTAAACAGCCTTACGGGCTTTAAATCCCCGAGCCATCCCTGTACTCTATTCCATGATTCGCGGTGAGTTAAAGAAGCTGTTATCTAAGTCTGGCCAGTTACTTACGCAACTGTAATCACATGAAAGTGTCAGTTGCTTCTACAGATAGATCCCAGATAGACGGCTTGAGCAAGACGAGTTAGAAATGGTTCTCAGGTGGATTACAGTGATTCAGCCTATCTTCTGTTTGTTCTTGACACCTGTGAACATCTTTGCTAAGCGGGCCTGCATGTGAACTGAAAAGAGTCTTGTAGAGAACTGGTAGACTTTTACAGCATAGAATTACGACTTTAATTTAAAACTTGCTGTAATGGAGCTTCAAGCTTTGGTAAAACCTTGTCTAGGCCGCTTTGGGGAACAAGGTACAAGCCTGTGAGAATCTTGAACCTCATGAGATTGATATTATCAAGGTCAAAAGTCCTAAGCAGTAGGAAAATGCAAATCTCCCGCCTTGACCCTCAATGTCTTTCCAAACACTTGCAGTAAAACAATGATAAGAAAAGCAAAAGCGCAAATACCAGCCTGAGTACCGAAGCTGACCTTTGCGCCCACAGAATGAGCCCATTTGACCTGGAAATAGCTGATGATAAACCCTCCAGCAGCTACAAGATGTCAGCAGTAGTCATCAGATGTTACGTAATTGAACTTACTTCGAGCAAAGTTGATCCATGCAGAGACCTCCCCTGATGCCTCTGGATAGCTGTCGAGGTTATACGCATTTAGAGCAACCGTTGTTACCATTATTCCAAAGACATATAGGCCCCAGAATAAGGCTGTGATCATAAAATGATACCCTTCCTCAAGGGCGAAACCCAGTCCAACTAAACCAGCAAGCATGAACGGTGTGCTGAACCAGATAGCACGCAATCTGATCTCGGGTTCAAAGTGGCCGTTATGCGCCCTGATAAACTGCCGTGCGATCCCGTCATGTAGCCAATGGCCAACTACCTCGCCCAGAATAGCGCCAACAACAGGCGTGAAATAGAAAAAGCCGATTTGCTTCGGACCAAAGTTGTACAGAGGTGTGAGAAAGATTGACAGGGTTGTGTTGATGCCGACAACCCATGCAAAGGTCAGTAGGTAGTAGAGGCAAGACAGGAAGACAGTAGGCTTCATGATGACGCGAAAGGGTCGCATGCAAGCCTGACCGAAGCTGTTGCGGAGGTGGCGAAATTGATACTGGACAGTGCCCAACAGGCTGGCGACGCGTGATCCTCTGGGTGGTTGATTGGCAGCAGTGATGCGACGGTCATAGTAAGTCTCTTCTACAAACAGGATTGTGAGGATGAGCGCGAGTGAAGTCTGTTATGCTAAGGTCAGCTTTGAACTCAAGGTTATAAAGACTGGGTCTGGTCGAACCTCTGCAAAGTAGACCCAGAATGCAATTGGCCACGGGAGTGTCGTGATGATGAATGCAGTCAACAATGGTCCCATGTAGGGAGAGAGAATAATGAAGGCAGCCCAGATGTTGATCTTGCGAGCGCGTTCGTGGAAGAAGAACATGTCAAAGATGAACATCAACCCTCCACCTTGTGACACAGTACTGAAGAAGCCATTGAGGATACGAGCAGCCATGAAAGACTCGAATGTCGTAGCAGCCGCACACCACGCGGCTGTAGCTGTGGCGAGGACAAGAAAGTAGAATAGAACAGGGAGACGGCCTGCCCATGCGGAGAGGGCTACAACGAATATACCTCCTGCACCGAGCATGAAAACATTACCGACTTGGGAGTGATTAACTGTGTCTGGACTCATATTCCATTGTCTGGAGAAAAGAGTAAGTGGGATAATTGTATCTCTAGGAGTCTCTTTACTTACTCTGCCTGAGGGAGGAGAGTAACAGCACCAGTGGCGCTGCCATAATCCGGAAGAAACGCTGCAAAACTGATGATGAAGAGGATCACGTGCTTCTTGACAGGGCTCCAGTTGAGAGGGTCATGCGGATCATCAGATGGTTGTGGAATCAGCACAGTATGGCCATCCCCGGCGGTCTTGAGATTGCCATGGTGTTCAGTGTCGACCTTGGCTATATACCCATCTGAATCCTTGAGATTCGAAGACAATGCAGCCTCGCCGACTTGTTCATGCATTGACTGCTCAGGTTTGAGATAGTCCATGATGATGGGAACTAAGAACAAGCGTAGTTGATTTGTAATTAGCCTGCCAGTGGGCTCAAATGCAACCAAGTGGAAACTATGTGAATTCCAATAAATCGACTCTTCAGGAATGAAGGTCTACTTCAAGAAGATCTGCAACAGGGGGGAAGTCCATGCTTTATGTTGGGACTCTTCAGCCTGCTATATACATCTCCGGCAGCATTGTAACCGGATCATATCCCCGGATGCGGGGAAGCAGGATGTGATGCAAGATCCGATCTAGAGTCTTTCATCTCGCTGTAACGCGGGGCCCCGCGTCTGCAAGTTACCCTAGTCCCCGGAAGAACATCTGGCTTCTCGGAAAACATTAAACTTAGCTTCGAATCTTCCGGCTTCCGGTCTCAACAGCTCAAGTTTTCCGATCCTTCCGGATCTCCCGGCCTGATACATAATAACACAAGTGAGCGAGATATTTTAATAATTTATCTCTGCATTGCGGTCTGTCAAAGGAACAGTTTTTTAGCCACCCATTTAAGTGTATCACTTATTTAGCTTCCGCAGGCCCAACATGAAAGACTTTGTTTATAACATCCTGGCAAACCGAGTCGTCTTTGGCTCCGGCAGTATCAGAAAACTCCCCGCCGAAATCAAGCGCCTTCAGGTTTCCCGACCGCTCCTCCTTTGCACGCCTGGGAAGAGCCACCTCGCTGATCGACTGTCCGATATCATCAAAGATGCTTCACTAGATGTCGCTGGCATCTTTCCCCATGCCACAGCACACACTCCAACACCGGTAACGGAGCAAGGAACTGCCTTTCTTGGCTCTGTATCAGCAGACTGCGTCGTTTCCATCGGCGGAGGCTCGGTAGTTGGGCTCGGAAAGGCCATCTCTATCCGATCAGGCGTACCTCACATCAGCATTCCAACGACTTATTCTGGCTCGGAAATGACCCCCATTCTCGGCGAAACGGAAGACGGTCTCAAAACTACTCGCTCTGACCCTAAGATCCTGCCTGCTGTAGTCATCTACGATGTGGACCTCACCTTGACACTACCACCTACAATCTGCAGTACATCCGGAATTAACGCAATCGCCCACGCAGTCGAGGCGCTCTACGCACAAAATACAAATCCCATTACTTCGATACTCGCACTCGAGGGAATAAAGGCATTAGCGGAGGCGCTGCCTCAAATCGTGGAAAGCCCCGACTCTAAGGCTCCTCGAGATCAGGCTCTATATGGCGCATGGCTTTGTGGCACAGTCCTAGGCAACTCATCAATGGGACTCCATCACAAAATCTGCCATGTGCTTGGTGGATCGTTCGGACTTCCTCATGCCGAAACGCACACTGTTATGCTTCCGCATTCCTTGTCTTACAATGCACCCCGTATCCCTGAACAGATGGCTAAACTAGCCGCGGTTTTCCCTGGAAGCGAAGGGGATGCGTTGAAAGGGTTGGAGCTACTGATGGGAAAACTACCAGTGCCCCGCGGATTGAAAGAGTTGGGGATGAAAGAAAGTGACATTGAAAGAGCAGCTCAGATTGCCACAAGTAACCAGTACCCTAACCCGCGACCTTTGGAGTTCAACTGGATTTTCGAACTCTTGCGGCGAGCTTGCGCTGGGGAGCCTGCAAAAGCAAACTTACAGTAGTGAGGTCCATATAAGTAGGGGATTAGTCTAGGGTAGTAATGAAACAGTCAAGCTATAAAACACCGATGTCCACAATACAATGAGGAATGCAGCGTGTTATGTTTATAAAAAGAGGATGAGACTAACTAGAAAATAAATAAAAAGGAAACCCAATACACAATACATCAAAAGACTACAATAGAGCAAAAGGATCCTCCGAAAACACCGAAATCCTATCGCAGAAAAAGTCAAACATCTGCCCCGCAAACTCCTCGCTTACAGCTCCATCCCCGTTGTAAACCAAACAGACCTCAGTGCTGTTGACATCTTGAGGCGTCGTCACAACACTCAAGTCAGCACAGTCTTCCTTCGAACCCATCACGCCAACTTGGTACGTGTTCCCCCCCATCGCGAAACTCTCTGTCCGCGGCATACTCTGATGCTGAACAACGGTGGAAAAGCCATTGGCTCCATCGTCATCCCAGTCAGTGCACTTGTTGATGATCTCCCTGAAGCCCAGTGTCTCATGCGGCATATTGTCCACCTGCTGGCCCTGGATGTATTGAAGGAGATCTAGAACAGTCGAGGAGAGTTGGTGGCGAACACGTACGGGAACAATGTTCACGCAGGGGCCGACAATGCTCTCGATCTGGGGCACATTGTTGCTATTGCGGCCGCTGATAATGTTACCGAAAACGACGTCTGTCTTCCCTGTGACTCTGGCCAATACTGAGGCCCAGGCAGCCTTGACGACAGTGGAGGTTGTGATGTTGACTGACGCAAGCGACGGTGTAGAGATGACCTTTCTCAAGACCTGGGTGGGACGTGTTTCCAAAGATGTCCTCTGTTTTTGGATGACGTGGGTGGGAGCAGAATCCTTCAGAAGAGCCCTCCAGTACGCGTAGCATCCTTGTTTGTTCATCCCCAACGCCCTCTGGATGTAACTTGCGTACGACGGTGTGGGATGGATAGGCTCTCCCTCAAATGAAGCCCTCAGACTCTGTAGGATAGTCGGGAAGCACAAGCCGTCATACTGGGCGTGGGATATTCTGATAAATATTCGATGCTGTTCTGAAGACTTGTGTCGCGCTACTATGAAGCGGAGGGAGGGTTCGTGCGGATGCGGAATCTCGTGCTGATGGGCTGATCTAAGCTCCGAGGTGAACTGATCTATGCTTTCGACATCTTCAACAATGAGAGTTGGTTGGACTTGTCGGAGGATAACCTGCAAGTAGCGGCCTTGATGAGACACAAAGACGGTGCGCAAGATGTCGTAGGCTGCAACAACATTGGTGATGCTTTCTCGAAGAAGAGATATGTCAAGCGCGCCGGAAGAATCCAGATGGAAATAATTGAGCTGCCATCGTGACTTGAGAAGGCTCCCGTGGATGGCCTGGTCTTGAAAGTCGGTCGTCGGGAGGACGTCCATAATGCTGGCTCGGGATACGCCGACAACAGGACAGACGTAGCTTCGCACGAACTGTTCAGCATCATCTGTGTCAAGCATGCAGAGGGGCTTGTAAACTCTTTCACTGGTGCTGTAGTTATCCTTCTTGGAGATCGACATCTCCGCGTGATCATGGCTAGAAGCCCTGTCGCTATCCTTGTACGACTTGTCGTTGAGGCAATCCAACAAGGAGCCGAATTCGGGATTCTTGAAGATATCAGCAACCGTGAGCGGCAAGTCAAGGTCTCTGGCATTGCCGACCATGGACATGGCGATAATCGAGTCACCACCGGATTCGAAGAAATTGTCGGTAGGTGAGATTACACAACCCTCGTACTCGAGACTGTCTCTCCATAGAGCGGACAGTTTGTTGTGGAGATGCTTCATGTCGCGGGAGAATGAGTTGAACATGTTGGAAGACATGGAGGCTGCGTCGCCAAGATCGATCAAAGTCGAAGATGCACTGATTCCTGAGCTGTTTGCTTTGGGCTGGTGGTTCGTATCGTCATGTTCGGACGTCGAGCCGTCAACCTCCGGCGAATGTGTGTATGCAATGCGAGCCACCGGTGAGCGCTGTAAGAGCCGAAGATGCACCAGAGCGCTCTCGCTGTGATCGATAAAATCGCCTAGTAGTTCGGACATGCTCACAGCGAGGTCCTGGGCCTGCGAGGTGGAAAGTATATTGGTCCAGTAGCGGAAGACAATGCCTTCGTCACCTCGCGTAGCATTGGCGTTGAGCGTGACGGCGTATTCGCTGGGGTCATAGGCTTCGACAGCTTCGTAGATTAGTGAATTGGGCTCGGAGACACTTGAAACGCCGGCGTTTTGGATGGACACGGCTGTGTTGAAGAAGCCCCGTTTGGCTTGGCCCAATGTATGGCTGACACGAGCCAGAGAGAAATGCTGGTGCGGTAGACTGGCCACGTAGTCATCTCGAGCGCTCGAGAAGAGTGTCTTGAGAAGCGTGTCGGGCGTGAACTGGAAGCGGAACACGAGCATGTTGATGAGAGGACCGACGATGCCCTCGACGCCATCGACACGGGCATCGCGTCCAGAGGCGAGGTAGCCAAAGCACACGTCCTGGCGATCTGTATAAGATCCCAGTAAAAGAGCCCATGCTACCATGACCATGTTTGAGAATGTCACGCCAAGCATGGACCCGAGCGATTGCAGCTCTGAGAAGCGGTCGAACTGGACTGCGACAGACTGTAGGCGGCGGTCAGCCATCAGGCCTGGGTTGATGGCAGGGAATCCGGTGTGCTCTGAACCCCATAGATAGCCTGTCCAAAATTCAAGGCTCGACGTGGTGGACTGGTTGGAGATATATTTGATGTATTCCTTGTAGGGAGGGGCTCGTGTTGGAGGCAAACTGTTGGTGTATGCGTTGGAGATGTCTCGGAGGAGGACTGATGTGGAAGCACCGTCGGTAACTGCGTGGTTCAGTTCAAGCTTCATGAAAACCTTTCCTTGTGGTGTTTCGCAGATGGTGATCTGATAGGGAAGCATGGGACTATCGTGCGTCTTGTTGGTCTCGCCGAGAGACCTAGAGTTCAGCTCGGCCATGACCTCGATCTCCCGACACTTGATCGTGTTGATGCGAGACTCGAACGGCCGTAGCACGACCTGATCGAACGAGCCACCTTGACGCAAGCTGTCGATAAAGACGGTTCGTAATGCCGGGTGGCGCTCGATGACCCTGTGGCAGGCCTGGACAAGCTTCGCAGTATTGATCGCAGAGTCGTCGGGGAGGGTAACTTGAAGAACAACGTGGAACAGATACTGTGATGGATCGAGGAGCTGGCTGAGCAATATGCCTGTCTGCATAGGCGAGCACGGGTACATGTCCTCCACCATGTCAAGAGAAACATGGGCATTGGGAAGATGTGTAGTGATGATCTCGTGCAGGTCGGTGTAGCTGATGGGCAAGAGTGGAAAGTCGCTAAGTGTAGGGGCAGAAGGACTTTGGCTAAGCCTTCTCGTGGTGTTGATGAGAACATCCTTGCAGTTGGACACCCATTTCTCGATACCGTCTTGGTGAAGCATGTGTCGATTATACATCAAGGTGAAGCCAATGCCCTCATCAAGTACAGATATGGAAATCTCAAAGAGAGCTAGACGGCGAGTCTCAGGCGCGACGTCGGATATAGCCATAGTGTCTTGCTCCGAGAATGGAAAATCAAGGGCGGTCAAGAGAGAATCGCTATGGTTTGTTGACTGTTGAGTGCGACCGAGATAGTTGAGCAAAATCTCTACTGGTTCATCATTGCATGACTCGGTTAGGTAGCGATGGGCAAAGTACGAGCGGCCATTGCTAGGAATGCTTCGGCGCACATCTTTCACCCTCCGAACATGGTCGATGTGATCGCCGTGATCGAGACTCTGTCGTGATACGTGTACAGGGCAGAGAGAGGTGAACCATCCGACGGTTTGTGAAGGGTCAACGGTTTGATCCCAAGGCTCACGGCCATGCCCCTCGTTGAACAATGTTGGTAGCTCCCGCTCGTCGAAGCTCTGTGCAAAAGATTTGAGAATTGCCGTGATGAATAGATCGAGTGGCTCGGTGTTGAGGGCTTTGTGTGAGTCACGCAGTATGGAAGAGACGACTTCAGTCTCTGTAATGACAAAAGACGTTCGTTTCGTGTCTCCGTAGACGTTGGAATCCTTGGACATGCCCCAGAAATCCAAGTTGGCTGGCTGTACAGCGAAAGGCAGAAGGGATTGACCACTGGCGAGGGAATTGACATGTTGAATCTGTAAAGTATTCCATCGGCGGAACGAGAGGGGCTTGGAGGGCGGGGAATAGGTAGAGGTCAGTAGTGACTCGACGTCGTGGATGATGTTAATCCAGGAAACGATGTCGACGACCAGATGATGAGCTACAAGTGACAGCACTTGAGAGCCATTGGAAAGTGTGAATAGGTCGACTGCAAAGACTGGCCCCGAAACATCAATGCTGCTCTGGCTGGTGGCAATGATTGAGATCATGTCAGGTTCTGAAGCGACATCGTGCTGTCGGAACCTATATGAGCCTTGGACATGTGAGACGATGTGTTGTGTCCATTCCCCGTTAGACGACTTGTTGAACCTTGCGCGAAGCATCGGATGCCTCTCAACAAGAGCGTCAAGGGCGCCTTGGAGGGTGGACGTGTCAACAGGGTTGGTGATGGACAAGAGTTGGCTCTGGTTGAAGCGATCTCCGCGGTGCTCGTCGGCGCTGTTGTTGAAGAAGAGGCGTTGGATTGGGGACAGCTCGAATGCTTGATCGTCATCTTCCTCGTAGCATTCAAGCACTTGGTGTTCTTTGGTGGTGACGACAGTAGTCAACTCGGAGATTCCCTTGGCGCTCATGATGTCTTGCATAGTCAATGCAATGGATTGGTCGTGGCAGCGGGTAAGTATTTGGATCGCCATGATGGAGTCGCCGCCGAGGGAAATAAGAGAACGGTTCATAGGCGTTTCCGTCTCAGGAATGTTGAGGACTGACGCCCAGATACGCCTCAGCTGCTGGGCAACTGGTGTCATTACCACGCTGACAGCATCTTGTCCGCCATCCAAATCGACAGTGATCTTGCAAAAGTCCACGCCTTCATCAGCAAGCCAACTGCTCGCATTCGCTCTGTCGAGCTTGCCGGATAGTAAGAGTGGAATAGCCTGGACCGTGAGCCAGACTGATGGAATCATATAAGGTGGAAGCGTCGCGGCCAGATCGTGTTGGAGTGCACGGATCTGTGCTCGGGCAGCATCCATGGCGGAACCGGGAACAGGGACAAAACCGGACGTAGCAAGGGATGACTCGGCGGGCAAAGCATCATGGAGAGAAGTAATGGCTACCAGCCGGCCCTTGAAGATGCCAGATTGTGGTAGATTGACCAGGACCTGGCGGATGCGCGGGTCAGACTCGAGACGAGACTCAATCTCACCGAGCTCCATGCGCTGGCCGTGGAGCTTGACTTGATGATCCTTGCGCCCTAGATAAGTGAGAGACCCATCAGGACAATACCTGACCAAGTCACCTGTCTTGTACAGACGCACAGGCTCGCTCGTGAAATGGTGCATCCACGCTGGATCCTCGATGAACGATACAGCCGTTCGTTCTCTGTCGTTCAAGTACCCACGAGTCACAATAGGACCGCTAATGAGAAGCTCTCCTACACATCCCACAGGGAGAAGACAATTGTGATCTCTCGGATCGACGACCCATGTGTGGTTCCCGTCCATGGCGTGGCCGATGTTCGAGGGATCCTTGTTAGCGGATACAGCGTTGTTGGCAACAGCAAAGATGGTACACTCTGCTGGCCCGTAGCCATTCATCAGCTCGACCTTGTCTCCCCAGGCACTGATCGTTTCGGGGGTAAGAGTCTCGCCTCCGCAGACCAGTGTCTGCAGTGTCTTGAACCTGGAAGGGTCCTGAAGATTTGCGAGCGACGGCGTTAGGAATGCCCAAGTGGCCCCGAGGGTGTTCATGGAGCCGGCAAGGTCCGTCATCCTCATCTCCTCACTGGGAACGCAGACACAGGCACCAATAGTAAGTGGAGCGAACGTCTCTCCCATGGCAATGTCGAAGGCATAGGATCCAAAATGGAGTACGCCCGAAGCTGCACTCAGGTTCATGCGTTTCATAAAAGCCCTAGAGCTTGCGACAAACGAGCCATGCTCAATGACAACGCCTTTGGGCTTTCCGGTACTACCGGAGGTGTAGATGACAAACGCAGCATCCCGAGGTGCGACGACTGGCAGATCGTTCACAGAAACATGTTGACAAGGTAGTTGCACAGTAAACAATTCGGCATCGACCAGGACAAGAGACTCGACGAGGCCCAGAAAGCGCTCTTGATACTGCGGTGCGCACAACGCAACACGGGCCTTGCAGTCGCGGGTGATCTCGGCGTGACGAGCGGAAGGATGCGCAGGGTCCAGAGGAACGATGGTGCCGCCAGCAAGCATCACAGCGAGCAGAGAGACTGTCGTCCATAGAGACTTGTCCATACAGCATGGGACCAGCTGATCAGCGCCCACGCCCTTTTGCACGAGTATCCTCGCGAGGTGCGTGGCGTGTTGGGCGAGATGATCGTAGTTGAGTTGACCGTCCCACGCGCGAATGGCGGTGTCGCTACCCTTGGCTGCTACTGATTGCCAGAACAAGTCGGGGATGCTCTCTTCTGACGGCTCCAGGACCCGACGGTTCCATCCTCTGATCACCTCCACGTCCTCTTGGCTATGGAGTCGAAGTTCTGACACCTTGCGAGTAGGCTGTCGAAGCGATAGATCCGTGAGTTGTCCCACCAGCGCCTCGAACTGTTGGGCTACATGCTGCGTCTGCCAACTGGAAATGGCATTGCTGTCGTGGTGAATCGTCAAGACGAGCTCGTGCTCCTCGATGGAGCATTCGACAACAAGTGGATACGTGAAGAAGCCTTGCTGCCCAAGCTCGTCTTGGACCGGGTTCAACAGGTCATTTTGTCCTGCTGCTTGGTCGGATGACTGTATGACCAGCAAGTTCTGGAAGTCACAGGCGACTGACATGGCATCGCTGAGGCGTCTAATGCGCTGGAGACCCGCGTGCTGATGGGGGATTACCTGCGTGGCTCGCTCATGAAGACTCTTGAGCAAATCGCCAATGGTGCTGTTACGATCGATCTGAACTCTTGAAGGCACCGTGGTCAATGTAGGTCCAAGAATGCCTTGTACATGATCGAGGGCAATGTCACGTCCAGACAAAGTCTCGCCGAAGACGACGTCGTCGGATCCAGTTTGAGACCCCAGGACAAGCGCCCATGCTGCGCGGACGATTGTTGGGATCGTTATGTCCATGCCGAGACCACCCCTGCTGTACTGTATCGTATGTGTCAAAGATTCATGACAAGACTGTGTGGCTGGTGCAGAAGACATCTTGGGGAAGTGAGATACGGAAGAAGCGTCTTGGAACCTGGTCTTCCAGAACTTGTCGGAGGCTTCGGCGTCGACGTCGGCTAGATACTTGATAAAGTTGGCGAATTCGACCGTGGGATCATAGGTAGTGTCTCCGTGGTAGAACTGAGATACTAGCTTGAGCAGAGACGGCATACTCCAAGCGTCGTATAGTGCGTGATGGATAACCCATACAAACTGGCAAGGCCCATCATCAGTCGATTTGACAATACTGTAGCGGGATAGAACTGCTCCGTTGCGTTCTGGTACCAGTTTATCCTTGGCTGTGGCAGACTCGAGATCGTCATGATTCTCCCACTCGATTTCGTGGGGCGCAAGGACAGCTTGGTAAGACTTGAGTGAGGTGTTCAAGATACGCGTTCTCAAGATGTCGACTCGATCAACGGTTTTCTGCCAAGCGAGCTTGAAACGGTCGATGGAGATATCCAAAGGAAGCTCGAAAACATAGGTAGCGACATATGCGCCTGGCTGCTGCAAGGAAGAGGCAACAAGACCCTCTTGGAGAGAGCTACAGGGGTAGACATCCAGGATCTGGCTCTCCTGCACGCCGCATCGATCTGCAACCTCGTGCAGAAGCAATGGAGGGTCCGCAACGTCTGAGAGAAGTGAGAACGGGTCTAAGCTTGAGACTAGAGCTTCGTCTGCGTGTTTGCAAGACATTGCCATGTCTGACAAGACAGGGTTACTGAAGACGGCCATTACGGTGACGACAATGTCCTCCGTCCTGGCCGCCGCAACGAGCTTCATGGCGTCGACTGAATCACCACCGAGTCTGAAGAAGCTGTCGCCCTTGCTGATCTGGGCGATGGGGATGTTCAAGACTGTGGCCCAGGCCTTCTGTAGTTTGCGCTGCATCGCCGTGGTGGGGAGGGTTCCGGTCCGAGCCGTCCCAGAGAGCTTATAGGAGCCCATGAGATGAGGTGGTATAGACTTGGCAATGATTTTGAGTCTCTGGCGATCAAGCTTACCAGCCAAGGTCAATGGCATCTTGTACAGCGGTATGTAGATAGTAGGGACCATGTACGATGGCAGAACATTCTTGAGGGCTGACTTGAAAGAGTGGGCGAGTTCAGCCGAAGTACTCGGCATGCTTGCCAGAAGTGGATCAACGTCGTGGGTAAGAGCATCATCGGCATAGTCGTCGCTGGTAAAGAAGGCGGCCAGTGCCTTGGTTGAGGTCTTGCTCTGCGGAACAACTATATCAACAGCGGTCTGAATATAATCTGGTACGTTGGTCTGGACATGATACTCGATCTCACCAAGCTCGATGCGTTGCCCATTGAGCTTGATCTGTGTGTCCTTGCGCGACACGTACCTGAGAGAACCATCCGAGTTGTACATGACCAGATCACCAGTCTTGTACAGTCGACCTATGTCATCTCCCTCAAGCTTCATGCCTGAACGCCATGACGGAGGTTCGATGAATGATTCTTGCGTCTTTGCCTCGTTGCCAAGATAGCCTCTTGCCACAATTGGCCCTTCCACGAGTAGTTCTCCGATGCTGCCGATTGGCATCAGGCGATTATAGTTTCGCGCATCGACGACCCAGCAACGACTCCCAACAGCATTTCCGATCGTAGAAGGGTCGCTGTTGAGGATATTACCGTCACGATCAACCTTTGTGCTCGTTGCAGCGATAACAGACGTCTCACTGGGGCCGTAGGCGTTGATGAGAGCGGCATGCCCAGCCCATTTCGCAATGTGATCCCTCGACATTGCCTCGCCACCTGTAACGAGGACCTTGAGGGTAGGGATACTGCCTGGCCTGAGGACACCCGCGACTGACGGTGTGAGCAGGGTCCAGTTCACGTTGAACCTGGTAATGACGCCTGACAAGTCGTTCATGCGGTCTTGGTCGCTGGGAATGCAGATGCAGCCGCCTACCAACAAGGTGGAAAGAATCTCCATGACGCTGGCATCGAATGTGTGCGATGCAAACTGCAGGACGCGAGAGGAAGAAGTCATCATGATTGCCTTGGCGTGGGCGGTGCCTCCAGTGGTGAAGGACGCATGCTCAATTATCGTGCCCTTAGGAAGACCTGTCGTTCCCGAGGTGAAGATAATATAGGCAGCATTGTCGGGCCGAACAGTGTTCCTCGGCGAGTCTGGCAAAACTGGGGGCAGCAACGACATGGTCTCCTTACCAAGAGGAAAAGCCGGAAGACCCAAGCTTTCGAACTTGGCCTTCAAAGACGTGGAGCAGATGATGAGCTTGGCATCAACGTTGCTTACCAAGAACTTGATACGATCGGGCGGATGAGTAGGGTCCAGAGGAACAAAGGCGCCGCCGGCCTTCAGGACTGCCATCATGGCAACGACGGTCCATGCTGACTTTTCGAAACAGAGCGGGACATACATCTCGGGCCCGACGCCGAGAAAGACGAGGTACTGAGCGAATCTTGAAGCTGCCGCGTCAAGTTCAGGGTAGCTAAAGGTGGCATCCCATGCGTCGATAGCCGGTGTATGATCTGGGAGTCGTTGACAGTTGTGCTCAAAGACGTGGTGCACACACTCGTTCAAAACCTCGGGCTCAGCGCTGTTCCAAGACTTCAACTGCTGCTTGCCGTGGTCACTAAGAATGCTCAGTTGGCCTACCGGAAGTGCTGTGTCACATGCCGTAATTGACGAAAGGACCTGATCAAATGTAGAGGCAATGTTGGCGGCCTGCGCGTCTGAGACCTTGTCTTGCCAGTAGCATAACTGCAGTTCGACATTAGAGTCCCAGACCTCGACGTTGACGGTCAGGTCGTATTCGCTAGGATCCTGGGCATCTCTGACGTCGAACGAAATGGCACCGGTAGCCATGTCCTTGGAGACTGATCTACGCTGGAAGGAATAGGCGGTGTTGAAGAGAGGTTCGTTTGAGATACCCATGGCGTGTTGGAAGTTGGCAAGCGAGACATTCTTGTAGTTCATAGCCGTGGCGAGGTCGTCTTGGATAGTTCGCAGCGCATTGTCCAGGCTGGTTGATGGATCGAGGCGGACGCGGCAGACGAGCATACTGATGAAGACGCCAATTGCCTCGTCAATGCCACTGACTGGCACGTCTCTGTCAGCGATGAGGTAGCCGAAGCAGACATCGTCAAGGCCTGTGTATGCTTGAAGGACCAGTGCCCAAGCCAGCTGCAGGAGGTTGGACAGAGTGATGCCTCTTTTGGTGCAGAGCGCTTGAAGCTCAGTAGCATGCGAGATACCCTGAGCAAGAGTTCGAAGAGCCCTGGGCCCTGTAGTCCCGTCGGTTAACAGGGGCAAGCAACACGGCTCAGCTCCATCCAGGTACGCCTTCCAGTACTGGGCGTCCTGAGAGCCTCCATTTCGCTGCAAGAAGGAGATGTAGTCCCTGTAAACTGAAAGTTTGGCGGTATCCAAGCTAGCCTCGTACGCCAAGCCAAGATCGCGGAACAGAGTTGGCATAGAGGTTCCGTCGGAGATGGCGTGGCTCATCTCAAGAACACACAGGACTGTACCCTCTGTGGTGTTGAAGATCGTGAGGCGGTGAGGTGGCTGGTTCGGAGGAAGGCCGAGTGGCGAGTGTTCACTCAGTCTCTGGTCTACCTCTGTGGAGGGGCATTGAATGATGGAAACATCGACATCGTGCTTATTCAGAACAACTTGACTGATAGCGCTCTCTTGTAGCAGGCTGTCCATAAAGGCGGTCCGAAGTGTAGAATGGCGATGGACCACACGTGTCCAGGCCTCTGAGAGTCGCTGCACGTCGATGACATCGTTGGGTCGCACGCATGCAACCGAAAAAGTGATGGAGTAAGAGTAGTACCCAGGGTCCTTGATCTGTGACAAAAGTATACCCTGCTGAACCGAGGAGCATGGATACACTGCTTCAACATTATCAAGAGAGATACCCGCCTCAGTGAGACTCCGTTGAACCTGGGACTCCTTCTTGAAGGCCAGAGGAAGCAGGGACAGATCCGGGGATGGCTCTCGTGTAACCTGGGATAGCCTTTGGGATGCCAGGTGAATACAGTCCCTGCAGCTCTGGGCCCATCTGCTGATAGACGACTGGTGGTGCATGTGACGGTTGAAGGAAAAGTCAAAGGTCAGCCCTTCGTTGGTTAAAGAGGCGGAGATCTCGATGAGTGCCAGGCGTGGGACGTCGGCCCCAATGTCGAATTGCGAGCTCAAAGAGTCCAACATGTTTCCATCAACAGACTTGAACACAGAGTCCTCCATCCCAGAGTCTCGTATATGGCCAAGGAAATTGAAGGCAATTTCCACCGGGAACTCGACCTGGGAGTTCGAGTCAGACAGGATGTTATGAGCGAAGTACGGTCGACCGTTGCCGGGAAGTTTTCGCCGAAAGTCCCGTATCCAGCACACAACGTCGAGGATGTCGTGCTCAGCGGGAATGACCTCGGGCAGAAAGACGGGACAGAGAGTGGTGAACCATCCAACGGTGCGTGATAGATCCAGGGTGTCGTCGGGAGGCTCTCTTCCATGGCCCTCGTTAAATATGGGTATCGAAGGCCGGTCTGGAAAGGTTTGGCGGAAGGATGCTAACAGCGATGCTAACAAGACATCGACGACATCATAGCTGCCCCCTGTGAGTAAAGTTGACGTGCCTGTGGGGATGTTCATAGTCTCAGTGACTGAGTCGCCATGAAGATTCGGTACGCCTTCCATTCCCCAATATCGGTCGTCCGATGGAGGAACTGGAATGTCGTGGAAAACGCGCTCCAGTGAAGCCTTACGAGCTTCTTCAAGTTGATTGGAAATCCACGCCTGGAAGGAGACTGACTTCGTAGGGCTGTAGGCAGATGGTGAAAGGAAACCTTCTAGGTCCTGTAGGATGATGTTCCAAGACACTATATCGACAACCAGGTGATGCGCCACGAATGTGACGATCTGGTTGCCACTTCCCTCCATCTCAAACATGTCGGCAGCCAATATCGGTCCATCAACAATATTTAGGGTAGTCTGACTCTCAATGACCAACGACAAAAGACGCTTCTCATCAACGATGCCGTGTGGTCGGAGAGTGTAAGAGCCAGCGGTATCGCTAGTTATACGTTGTGTCCAGTTGCCATTGACCTGCAAGAATCGAGCACGTAACATGCTATGGGCCTTGACGATAGAGTGCATAGCATCTGACAGCTCCTGCGAGGTGATGTGGCGGGTCGTAGCCAGAGTCATGCTCTGGTTGAAGTGCTGAGATCCTAGGCCGATGCTCTCAAAGTAAACCTTTTGTATGGGCGAGAGTTCAAAAGGCTTGTCCAGCTGCTCTTCTTCATACATGACATCCTCGACACTTGTGACGGCAGAGGCAAGGTCGACGATGGACTTGGCTCGCATGATCTGACTGACGGATACAGCCATGCTGGAGGAGCGGCAAATGGCCATCAGCTTCATGGCGGATATCGAATCACCACCGAGGTGGATAAACGACTGCTTGAACGGAACCATGTCGACCTTGATGTTGAGGGCCTTGGCCCAAGCAGCCCTGAGTTTGGTCTCCACTGGCGATGCGTCTCTATCCAGAGCCGACGCCTCTTCCTGTGCGTCAAGAACGAGGTGGTACTGCTCTCGAGTCATGTTCTCGATCCACCTCACAGCGCGCCGGCGGTCAAGCTTGCCAGAGGGGAGGAGGGGAACATTGTTGACGATAATCCACAGAGATGGGATCATGTAGGATGTCAGATGCCTTGCAAGACCCTCACGAATGCCGTCCAAGAGGGACGGAGGATGCTTGGGCACGATTTGCATGCCTTCATCTCCCATCATTTCTGACTTTGTGACAGCAAGAGAGTGGGGGGATAGAATGGCTACCAGGCGGGCTTTGAAGGGGCCGGAAGCTGGAACAGCCGCCAGACACGACTCGACGGCAGGGTCCGCGCTCAAATGATGCTCAATCTCAGAAAGTTCGATTCTCTGACCGTTGACTTTGACTTGATCATCCTTGCGACCATGGAACTCAATTCCATCTTCAGTAAGCTTGACCAAGTCTCCCGTCTTGTAAAACCTGCGTTCCATACCTGCAGTCGCGGTTGGGAACTGCTGGCACCACTTCGGATTGGTGATGAAGGATTCTGCCGTTCTGTGGGGATCGTTCAGATACCCCTGAGCGAGGATTGGGCCTTCTATCACGAGTTCGCCCACAGCACCGACGGGCATAAGTCTGTCGTGGTTGGTGGCATCAGTGACCCAGCACGTACCACCCACTGCTCGACCGATATTCGAGGGAGAAGAATCCAGTGTAACACTGGGGTTGACGGCAGCCACCACGGCAGTCTCGCTGGGTCCATACGCGTTCATAAGACGAACTGACGATGCCCACGAAGAGATATGGGCAGAGGACATGGCCTCGCCTCCGAGCACCAGTGTTTCGAGACAAGTGACGAGCGATGGTTGAAGCAGCTGGGCCACCGAAGGCGTCAATAAAGCCCAGTTGACATGCATTCGGTTGATAGCACCAGCGAGATCGTGGAGACGCTCGTCGGTGCCTGGCACGCAAACTGTGCCGCCGTGGATAAGTGTGGTTAGGATCTCCATGATACTCGCGTCAAAGGTATGGGAAGCAAATTGCAAGACGCGTGACGATTGTGTCATGCCCATGGCGCGACCGTGTGTGTACGCGCCAGTGCAGAATGCGGAGTGACCAACAATAGTCCCCTTGGGCTTCCCAGTTGTGCCGGAGGTGAAGATGATGTAAGCTGGGCTGTTGGCAGATAGCGGCAGAGGTGCTATGTTGGTTGGGCCGTCTTGAACCAGGGCACTACCGTCTGCCAGGGCCTGCGAGACGGAGATGACCTGCGATCCCAGCTTCGTCAAGCGCTCGGCGTAGTGTTGCGACGATAGGACGACTGTGGCGCCGGTGTCGGCAAGAATGCCCTTGATACGAGCGTCAGGGTGTGCTGGGTCGAGTGGCACAAAGGCAGCACCGGATTTGAGAGTGGCCAAGATGGAGACGACGACTAGGGATGACTTGTCCATGCAGAAGGGAACGATGGAGTGCACTGACACGCCATTCTTGACCAAGACACGAGCAAGATGTGAAGATTGAGAGTCCAGATCCGCGTATGTGAGGTTCCGGTCCCACGACACGACAGCGAGCTTGGCTTGTGGTTGAGCCAGGGTCTGAGCACCGATAGCGTCGTGGATGAGGCCATCGAATGGGGGATTAGGAGCACGGTTCATATCCTGGAGCGTCTGTCGGTCACTGACACTCAATAAAGGTATATCGCCAATCTTCTCATCTAATAGATCAGACGACGATACGGACTCCAGCATCAGCGCAAACTGATCCATGATGCGTTGCATCTGAGGCTTTGGTAGCACATTGGGATCGAAGTGCACGACAGTCTCGAGCTCGCCATCTGCATAGTGGCACGAGAGCATGAGCGGGTATGACGAGTAAAAGTTAGTACCAGCCATCTCGTTCGACTGCTCGCACCAAAATGCATCCGTCGACTCCCGAGATCCATAGTTGATGGCCAAGAGGTTCTGAGCGCCGCATGCGAGGGCAGTGTCAGCGTTGATGCTTCTGATGGACTGAATGCCAGCGAACTGATGCCTTCTCACGGCTGCCGAGTGATCCTGCACGGAGGCAAGGAGCTCAGCAAGGGTCTGCGAGGGCTCAGTCACTACACGTGTCGGTACAGTCGCCAGCGTGATACCCGCCATTTCCCCGATCCCGACGACAGGAGCATCGCGCCCCGTCATGGTCTCCCAGAAGACCACGTCGTTGGTCCCGGAGTAGGTAGAAACTGCCATTGCCCAGGCTGTGCGGATCTTCGTTGCGGCCGTGATCTCTGATCCGGAAGTTCTCTCCAAAGTTGCTTTGTGGAGCAGCAGACTCGTTGCGGAAGGCTGATAATCAGCGTTGGGAAGACGTGGGAAGTGCTGGGTGGACATGTTGGAGAGATGGGACTTCCAGAAGTCGGCGTCTTGATTCGGGTCGATGGCTGTGAGATACTTGATAAAGTTGGAGTACTCAGGGCCCTTGAGTTTCGTGGGACCGAGATCGTCATTGTAGCATCGCTTGACCTTGTCGAGGATGAGAGGAAGACACCAGCCGTCATAGAGAGAATGGTGGATAGTCCAGACAAAGCATTTGCCAGTAGAGCCATCGCCAACGAGACTGTAGTTGGTCAGTCTCGCACCACTATGCAGCGGAAGCTGGCGTCGAATAGTATCGGCATCAGAGAGGCTGGTGAAGGTGGACCATTGGGGTACTTCCTCGGCGACAACGACCTGCACGAACCCAGCATCTTCTGTATGAACGATCCTTGTTCGCAGGGTTGGCTCCGCCTCCACCACGATGCTCCAGGCCTTCTGGAACCTAACGGTGTCTATGTCGTCTGGCAATCGATAGATGAGTTGAGCGACATAAGCTCCAGGCTCCTTTGTTGAGAGAGCCATGAGACCTTCTTGCAATGCGGAACAAGGATATATGTCTTGAACATCACCGAGGTCGATAAGAGCAGACTCAGCAACAGTTTGTCGTAACGCATCGACTGAACAATTGTCAGGCAACAACGAGAACGATCGGTATGTCGTGGCTGGGGCCTTGGACAGCGGTACCGCCGACTCCGCCATATCCAGCAGCGAAGGCTTCTGAAACACCCCAGCCACGGTCAAGTCGATGTTGGAGCATCGAGCAAGCGTCACAAGCTGCATGGCCCCGATTGAGTCGCCTCCAAGCTTGAAGAAGTGATCCTGCACTCCAATAGACGCCACGTCGATGTCCAACAGCTGAGCCCACATAGCAGCCAGCTGTTTCTCTATCTCGCTGAACGGCGCTCTACCACTCTTGAGAGCAAGCTTGTACGACTTCATCTTCACCACCGGCACCGACTCTCCCAGAACCCTGAGACTGCGCCGATTCAGCTTGCCTGACGAGGTAAGAGGCATCTTGGAGACGGGGAGCCAGGCGGATGGGACCATGTAGGCGGGGACTGCGTTGAACAGCATAATCTCGAGCTCTTTTGCAAGAGATCTGAAGGTATCGTCCATGTCGATCACCATGCTCTCGTCGCTGGTTTCTCGAAGCGAAACATCGGCATCGGCGCAGATAAAGCAGGCGAGCAACTTCCTGCCCTGCGATGTGATAAGCTCCACGGCGGATTCCCAGCCTCTGGGGAGATTCTCCTCGATGTGGTGCTCGATCTCGCCAAGTTCGATTCGCTGGCCGTTGAGCTTGACCTGGGTATCTTTCCTCCCCAAGTAAGTAAGCGTGCCGTCAGAATTGTAGCGCACAAGGTCGCCGGTTTTGTACAGCCTGCGGTCCATTCTACCGTTCTCGGTCATTCCATCAATGCAGGCGGGCGGAGGAACAAAAGCTTCTGCCATCTTGTCCGGCAGATTGAGGTAGCCTCGGGATACGATAGGACCATCGATGAGGAGCTCGCCTACACAGCCGATTGGGACAAGAAGGTTGTGATCTGTCGCGTCAACGACCCAAGCGACGCTACCAATGGCGCGGCCAATGTTGCTGGCCTTCCCTGGCTGGGCAATTTCGCCACTGTAGGTCGAGTTGACGGAGCATTCTGATGGCCCGTAGCAACATTGCAAAGATACAGAGTCGCGCCAGATGCCAACGCACTTGGCAGTCACGGCTTCGCCTCCGAGAGCCAGCGTCTTCAGGGTCGGGACTTCTGAAGGCGTGAGGAAGCAAGCTATCGTGGGGGTTATATCAGCTAGCGTGACGCTGTATCGATTGATCGCCCCGGCCAAGTCGTTCAGCCTCTCATGGTCAGAGGGTACGCAAACACAGCCTCCAAGACTGATAGTGCTGAAAATCTCGGCAAGACTGTTGTCAAAAGTGTAAGAAGCGAACTGCAACACCCTCGAGTCTGGGCCGTAGCCTAGCTTGGGGCCTGAGTAGAGAGCGTTGCTGGCGATTCCTCTGTGCTCTAGCACTACACCCTTTGGACGTCCTGTGCTACCAGACGTGTAGATAACGAAGCAGGCGTTGTGAGGTGTAACTTGAGGGAGAGTTGCCTCGGGCGCAGTGGAGATGGTCTGAAGTAGATGTGCGTCAACAGCCACTGTCGTCTTGACGATAGAGCTGAGCTTGGACACCAATGAGGGAGATACGAGGGCAACAGTAGCCCGTGTGTCGTCGGTGCGGAGTCGAAGAGCAGCATCCGGGTGCGCGGGGTCAAGAGGCACGCATACACCGCCAGCTTTGAGAATCGCCAGCATCGAAACGATGGCAAATGCAGATTTCTCGAAGCACACCATCACAAAGGTCTCCAGGCCGACACCTAGAGAACTGATGTAATGGGCCAGCTTAGTGGAGGCGCTATCGAGCTCGGCATATGTGAAGCCCATGTCCCATGAGACAATCGCGGGATTGTCGGGACGTGAGGCAACCTGCTGCTTGAACAGGTCATGAACGCAGCTTTCGATGGCTTCGGGAATACGTTGGTTCCATTGACGAATCTGGTTGCTATGCCGAGAACCCAAATGGTCGAGCTGAGCAATTGGCTGTTGGCAGTGATGCAGAATATTGCTCAGCGCCTTTGTAAAAGTGCTCGCAACATTGGAAGCTTGTCCATCCGACAGAGTATCTGACCAGTACATCAAGTCGATGGCCATGTCTCTCTCTCCTGCTTCGACATTGACCGACACGTTGTACTCATCAGGGTCATAGGTAGGGCAGCATTCCTCAAACACAAGGTCCGTCTGCGGGGTTGGCGGTAGCTTTCTATATGACAAGGCTGTGTTGAACAGAACAGCGTCAGAGAGCTGAAGCGCGTGGTGGACCTGAGCCAGAGGAGTATGGCGGTACTCCAGACTGTCGAGATAGTCCCTCTGCACTGAACTCATGATGTCTCCAAAGTTTGTGGCGTTTTCAACGTTGACACGGCATGTGACCATGTTGATGATGGGACCGACGGCATCACTGATACCTTCGATTGGCAGATCACGAGCCGATGTCAGATAGCCAAAGCAAACCTCATCAGAGCCAGTGTATAAGCGCAGCGTGATTGCCCAGGCAGCATAGATGGCATTGACAATCGTGACTCCCTGGCCCTCACAGAGACTCTGCAATTCAGCGAGCTCGTCGAATGTGACCCTCAAGTGCCTCAGCTCTTTGACCTCTGCAATCTCCCCGTCGTCCAGAACAGGGAAGAGACACGGCTCGATACCAGCCAGATAAGCCTTCCAGTAGTCGATTCCAGGCTGAACTGGATGGCTTTGCAGGGCTTTGATGTAATCGCGATACGACGGGCCTGCTTCAGCCTTGAGGGTTCCTTGATATGCGAGTGCAAGGTCGCGGAAGAGGATTGACAGCGAAGTGCCATCCATGATAACGTGACTGATGTCCAATCTGCAAAAGACCTTGCCGCTCTTTCCTGTACAGACGTGGAAATGATGTAAGAGTCGGGATGCGTTGTCGCCATGGTTCGTGGGCACTTTCAGCGCCTCAATCGCCTCGTCGTCTGTACCGCTCTCGGAAACAGTGAAAGGAACTTGAGCTTCTCTGAGCACCACCTGGTCGTAGATGGAGTCCTCTAATGTCACGCTCTCCAAGAAGATAGTTCTGAGAATAGGATGGTACTGAACCATGCGCTTCCAAGCAGCAATGAGCCTAACAACATCAACCACATCGCCTCTCCTGCTCCTGACCTCGTGGAGCGTGTAGGCAGCGTAAGCAGCGTTCTCCCTGGTGGTGCTGACCAAGAGGCCTGACTGCATCGGAGAGCAAGGATACGCGTCTTCAACAAGGCTCGCGTCCGTTATCCCAGCCTCGGGGAGTTTCTCCTCTGTGAACACTCTCAGACGGTCATACGTTAGAGATAGCAACGGGAAATCGCTCAGAGTAGGCTCAGGTGCCATTGAAGCCAGCGATACAACGACTTCGCCGAGGCTCTGCTCGCAGTAGGAAATCCACTGGCGGATCTGCGGCTGGTGTTTCATGTTCTGGTTGAACCCAAATGAGAAACGGAGCGATCCCTTGACTATGACGGCGGACACCTCGAATAGGGAGATGCAAGCTGTCAAAGGCCCGACGTCTGCACCTTGGCTAGCCTCCCTGATCTCGCCGGCGATGTTGCTCTCAGGAGTGAAAAGAGCACCCTCACGTTCCAGTTGCTGGTACTGGCCGAGGTAGTTAAATGTGATCTCCAAAGGCCAGTGACGGGAAAAGGCTTCTCTACCCTCCTTCGTCAACCAACGACTCGCAAAGTAAGGCCGACCGTTATCGGGGACTTTGCGTCTCGCGTCCTTGATCATCTTGACTGTATCGATGGGACTAGACAGCGAATCCGAGCCAGAAAAGACGGGGTAGATGGTAGTGAACCATCCTACCACGTTTGACAAGTCGATTGAAGTGTCCCAGACTTCCCTGCCGTGGCCTTCTGCGAACACGGCTGGGATCGGACGGTCCGTAAAGATTTGGCCAAAGGAGTAAACCATCGCTGCCATGAGAACGTCCGGTATCTCTGTTCGTAGGGCGTCATGGCACTTGGAAACAAGAAGAGATGTCTCATGCGGCCCAATCTCAAAACCTTGGCGAGCCATCTTCCCATAGATATTAGGAATGTCCGCCATGCCCCAGTACTCAGAGTCTCCGTCGGGGATACCCTGGATAGGGAGGGCTTGGTCTGGGGTCTGCGCCTCAGCATGCTCGGACTGCATCTTGCACCAGACCTGGAACGGCAGTGGGCGATCTGTATCGTGTACGGCTTCAGGGCGGAGTAATAACTCCTCGAGTTCTTGGAGGATGATTCTCCAGGAGACAAGGTCGATGACCAGATGATGCGCAACGACGAACAAGAGCTGCTCTTCTGCCCCTCGGTCAATGAGATCGGCAGCGACAAGTGGACCGTGTACAGGATCCAGACAAGTTTGACTATCAACAAGAGAATGATCGACCTCCTCTTGCGAAGCCAGTTGCAACGCACGCAGCCGATGCGAGGACCCAACGTCTCTGGTGATGCGTTGCTGCCACTCCCCAGTGGCATCCTGCTCGAACCTCGCACGTAGCATCGAGTGCCTGGAAATAATAGTCTCTATTGCCTTGCGCAGATCTTCCTCACGGATGCGCTGACTCGTCCGGAGGAGAAAGCTCTGGTTGTAGTGACCCTGATCGTAGTTCGGCCTCGAGAAGTACAGCCTCTGGATCGGCGAGAGGCCAAACGGCTCTTCCACCATCTCGTTCAAGAGCGCAGGCCTCTCGATATCCTTGACCTTGAGTGCCAGTGCGCTGATGGACTTGCAGTTGATGATGTGCGAAACCGCCAGGCCGAGGCCGCGTTTCTTGCACTCGCTCATGACTTGCATCGCGGAGATGGAGTCGCCACCGACGCTGAGGAAGGACTGCGCAAGGCCAAGCTGTTCCTCCTTGAGGTTCAAGACGTGCGTCCAGATCTTGTGTAGCTCGAGCTCAATCTTGTTTTCGCACTCAAGACCCCCCGAACGCTGAACGGCAGCTACAGGGTTGAGCTGTCGATACAGATCGTCGCTCATGCCATCGACCCATCTCGCAGTTCGCTTCCGGTCGAGTTTCCCAGATTGGAGACGAGGAATAAACTCGACGGCAAGCCACATGGATGGTATCATGTACGATGGTAGTCTCTCGCTGAGGAGAGCCTTGACCTCGGCGATCTTGTCCTGCGCGGTGCCCTCAAGATGGCCGTCGACGAGCTTGTAGGGCTGGCCGTTGGGCACGAGGTCCTCGCTCAGGGCGTCGCAGAGCTGCACCATGGCCAGGAGTCGGCCATTGCAGAATCCCTCTCTTGGTAGGACGACCATGCCGTGCTTGATGCTGGCGCTGGCATTGATGTGATGCTCTATCTCTCCGAGCTCGATGCGTTGCCCGTGAAACTTGATCTGTGCGTCTTTGCGGCCGGCGATATGAAAGGTTCCATCGTGGTTGTACTTGACGAGATCGCCCGTCTTGTACATTCGCCTAGTGCCGATTCTTGACGGCTGGTTCTTTGCCCACGATGGATTTTCAATGAAGGCTTCGCTCGTCTTCTCGAGCTCCTTGTAGTACTCGCGTGCGAGAGTATGGCCCTCGATGACCAACTCGCCCACTGCACCAACGGGCATGAGACGGTCGTGATTGTCCCGGTCCACGATCCAGCAATTTATGCCGACCTGGTGGCCAATGTTGAGCGGATTGGTCCCTTGGACCATGCCACGGTGGACATGCGAAACAACAGACGTCTCAGCAGGGCCATAGCAATTGATGAGGTTGATGTGCGACCACGAGCGGATGACAGCCTGTGTCATGGCCTCTCCACCAGTGACGAGTGTCTTCAAGGTCGGGACGTTGGCGGGGTTGATGAACTTGACGAATGTCGGAGTTAAGAGCGCCCAGTTTGCTCGGAGCTGCGTGATGGCCTCTTCGACTGCATTGAGTCGATCGTCTTCGCTGGGGATGCAGACACACCCACCCAAGATCATGCATGTCAGGATCTCGGTGATGCTCACGTCAAAGGTAGAGGCAGCGAATTGGAATGATCGCGTGCTGGAGTCCATCATCATTGCAGGTCCGTGAGCGAGCGCACTCGACATGAGGGCCCCATGCTCGATGAGGGCGCCTTTGGGCTCGCCCGTTGTGCCACTCGTGAATATCATGTAGGCTCCGTTGCGCCACGATCCGCAGTCGACCTCGTCAGTCTGCTCTGCCAGTTCGGTGAACAGCTTGTCATCGACGGGGATCAACTCAGACGCTACGCTCTCTAGCATGCGTTGGTGTTGAGGGGAACACAAGATCGTCTTGGCCTCCACCTTTCGCGCGAGAGATTGTAGACGCAGCAGTGGTTGTGTAGGGTCTAGGGGCACAAAGATACCGCCTGCTTTGAGGATCGCCAGCATGGAAACAACAAGCCACTTGGACTTGTCAAAGCAGATGGGCACAAATACCTCGGGCCCAACGCCAGAGGCTTGCAGACGACGGGCAAGACGATCAGACAGAGACAAGACCTGCTGGTAGGAAAAGTCTCCATCCCAAGCGCAAACGGCCTCTGCGTCGGGTCTCATTGCTCCTTGCATTGACACTGCCTGGTGGATGCATTTGTGCACATTTCTCATAGGGTTGCTGTTCCAAGCAAGGACTTGTCGCTCATCTCGCGCGCTGAAGGCGTCGATCTCTGATACGATAGTCTCAGGCCGTTTCGTGATTTCCCTGAAAATCTTGTTGAAGGTGCTGCTGACGTTCTCTGCTTGATCTCGGCTCATGAATGAAGGGTTCCATGCCAAGACAGTGTCGAGCGTCACAGGATCTATCGTCATGCGAATCTTGCACCACGAAGGAAAGTCTCTGTCGATTTTGCTTGCCTCATGATCGAGGCTCTGAATTGATAGAATAGTGTTGAATAGCGTTTTCGCCTTGTCGTCGCGCACCAAAACCAGCGTAGAAAATCTGCTGGTGAGGATTTCCTCGATGCGCTGATTGGCAGGCAAGCGGACATGCACAGCTTGTCTCATGCGTTCTGCATGTCCCGAAGCTTCGGTAACGCTGTGCTGACTGTCAAAGCCGAAGCACACGTTATCCAGCCCGGTGAAACAGCCAAGAAGGATCGCCCATGCTGCCCAAAGCGCAGCGCACGTGTCGCCCAGGTCTTCTTGTGCAACGTGATCGATCCTGCTGGCATAATCCACGTTCTCAGAGCGTGTCACCTCGGCCAGATCAAACTGCGGGAACATGGCAGGTTCCAGATCCGGCATTGACTGATCGGCGGTTCTGGCACAGCCGCAAGACACGGTGGGTGCCATTGTTTCGGAATGCAGATTGATTCGGGGAGAATTTGCTGTTGGGGACTTGTCTGACAGAAACATGTAAACCTTGAAAACGAATAATATGTGAGGTTTCTGCGTCACGACAGCAATAGTTTTTCTTTAAGGTGACTGCAGCTATGCGGATGGATGCTACAGCAGATATATCCTTGTTACAGACCAGCAAAATTACTACGAGCAAACAGCATTCAAGGGGTCATTCAGGGATACACACAGCCAGCCATACCGGATTAGAAGGCCTTTTTTCAGCTCTACAGCGACATGCAGCCCATTTCGCCATGCTGGCTCCTTTTTCTTGCTTCTGAACCGCAACAGGATACTTGTCTCCGCCCGTTGGCCACTCACAACGGCGTCACACCAATGACACCATGCTAACTCCAATATTCCAGCTCAGGTTTGTTTCTTCTTTTCCTCTTGTGACCTTGAGCGAACACTTTTCGGGACCCGGACAGACCGTATGCAGCCATCGTATGGATCGCACAGTTCTCTTCCTAAGTCAGACATGAGAGGCGGATGAAGTCCGTAGCGTTTCGACGATCAACTGGATAGAACAAAATTGGCCAAGACAATGTTGAAAGCACGTAGGTGGCGCAAATTAGCCAAAAAGAAACCATATAATCCGAATGGAGTCGTTCTGGAAAATCTACCCTTGTCACTCATTTGCGTGATTCACACTCATCGAGTCATGGAGTGACAAATACAACACGCAAAGACCAATGAACTTGGTCATGATCGAGATGCTCCATAATGCAGCTTGGCGCTAATAAACGGCAGTTAGACACGAGCCGACCTGCAGGCGTCCTGTTCGTTTGGTGGAGAGCTGCAGCTGTAAATCACGCTTGTTTCAATAGCTTCTTGATAGCGGACCGTTGGGTCTTTTGCACAGACTAGTTCGGTTCCGCTGTAAGATGGGGAATAATAGCTGGCCTCAGGAGAAAACACTCCATGTAATGTGACTAGCATAATTGCATGTCATGATGTGATAGGAGGGAGTTGTGTTTTGCAGGAAATTAGATCATGTGGCGGCTGTAGTGCCAGATTCAGAGAAAAGCTTTTTTTAAGCCCGCTGCATATTTCACGCGAAATTTAACATTTTGTGTAAGCTTTTAGTGTTTAAACTAATAACTTTCAACCTAAATTATAAAGCATCACGGCTGGATAGAAATAAGTCTAGTATTAAACACTAATAAAACACCTATATTAACCTATACACTCTTGTTGAAAATTTTATAATATTTCCCTACTATTATTAACCGCCTGCTAAAAGGGACTTCGGTCTTCATCCGTGTAGCCGAGGACATGACTTAGGGGGCGACATATGCATGTAACGTGACGATATGGATTCCAGTGCAACACCACAGGGATAAACATGAATACGAGTCGTGAAGTGGAACTCGTTACCCAATTCCATGATATGAGCAGGCCTCCTCGGACGCACAGAGGTGGGGGGGGGATAGAAAAAGCAAAGAATTCAAAGTCATACCGTCAGAGGCTGGAAAGAGTGATGCTATCCCAGGCTTGGAAGGGAAGGTAAACAAGAGAATGTCCGGCTGATGCAGGATCCGAGCTTAGCCTGAGAACAGGATTTTATAACAGCTTTTTCCCCAAGGCCAATCAAGTAATTCCTCTGATATGGCACTAATGGCCGGTGCCGTGCTTGCATTAGCACCCGCCCGTTGGGAGGCACAGAATCTAACCCTATCTACACTAGCTACAGATAGACAGGCTTATGATCGCCCGCTATGGTTCTCAGTGGAGTCAGCTGAACTTGGGCCCCAGCAGACCCAATTAATCGCCGATCCTTAACGCATCCGCTCCGTTCCTGGTTGACTTTTTTTCAGATTCACTTCGATCAGATCATGGCGTCTCGGTGCCCAGAAGTAGAGTACGTACAGTCGCTGACCCCAGGCCGGGCCGCCGGATCATTTGCACCGACTTCATACGCGCTGTGCCACGGCGAGCCGTGCCGTCTCCCTCTCCTTACCCTGTACGTGACCCTTGCACCGCCTCTGACGTGGCTCGTCACTCTGTCACGACATTTTGTCCTTCCACATTTTTACGATTCATCCTGTTTTTTTTTTTTTTTAGTCTGTGGAGCATTTACTCGGGTGAGCTGCTGGGGGCTGACTAGCGACCGGTGAAAGAATTCTCTGCTCATTTAGCTTGTACGCGGTTAATTTATGCCCCATTGAACAAATAACCTTAATCGACATTTCCACGACATCGATCTTGATCTGAGATTGTACACTTTTGGTTGCGCGTCACGTACAATCATGGCCTCGTCGTCGTGCGACGACTCTTTCGGGCCACATGCTGGTGACTGTAGAGGCGGGTTCGACTTCACGCTGCTCTTTGAAGAGTCGATACTCACTATACCCATTACCGTCCTGGTGCTTCTCGCAGCTCCGTGTCGAGTCCTGTACCTCTTGCACAAGAACAAGGTAAAGGTAGAGAATAGCCGCTGGCTGTACTGTAAGATTGTGAGTTTGGGCCCCCCGGCCTCTGTTCTGTCGCTTGTACTAACAGCCTCAAGACATTATGCCTTGTTCTCCTTGCGTCGCAGATCAGCTTTCTCATCTTGTGGACTCGCCCTTCCGCGGTAGCCACCAAAGCCTCGCTTCCAACCGCTGCCCTATCCTTCGTCGCATCAATCGGCCTCTTGTGTCTATCCTATGTCGAGCACGTCTATTCCTACCGACCGTCGACAGTGCTCATCCTCTTCCTACTCTTCTCTGCACTTTTCGACGCTACACGAACACGAACGCTATGGCTTCAAGGCTACAATCGACCGGCAGCCATTACCGCGCTTATCTCGACCGTGATAAAAATTGTCATGCTCGCTGTAGAGACAATTGAGAAGCGCCGTTTCTTGCGGCCCCAGTACCGCGCTTTGCCCCCCGAAGTCACCGGTAGCGTCTTGTCGCACTGGTTCTTCTCGTGGCAGATACCGCTGTTCCGCGCTGGCTATTCTAAACACTTGGAGATTGAGGCCTTGTTTCCCCTCGAAAAACATTTCAAGTCTCTATATCTTCAGAAGCTTTTGCAGACGGCATGGGCTAAAGGTCTGTCATCATGCCAGCTCCGCAGATAACCAGTGGCTCACACGATACTGACAGAAACATAGCGTCCAGAAAGGGTAACCATGCTCTGATGTTTACGGTCCTAAGGACCTTGAAGTGGCCTACTATGTCCATCTTCTTTCCACGCTTGTGCTTCATCGGCTTTACCTTTTGCCAGCCATTCCTCATCTCAGCAACCCTCGCGTGGGCAGAGAATGACAGTGACTCCGACGACATGAACCAAGGATATGGCCTTATAGGTGCATGGTTTCTTGTGTTCATGGGTCTAGCAGTAAGTCTACCTCTGATACCACATGCGCATCTCACTAATGGCTCATGCTACAGGTGACGAGTGGCCAGTATCAACACCTTACATACCGCGCCATCACCATGGCACGCGGTCAGCTCGTCTCGTTACTGTTCGACAAGGCCACGGACATCAGCATCACTGCTGCTGACCCCAGTGCAGCGCTGACTCTGATGAGTGCCGACATTGAGAGGATCGACACTGGATGGCGCACCGCACATGACGTTTGGGCCAACTTGGTCGAGATTGTCATTGCAGTCTATTTGCTTGGACGCCAGCTCGGCATTGCATGTCTTATTCCTGTCGGAGCAGCAATTTGTGAGTGCATCCATTCAGTTATACTTGATAATGAGAGGTGAAAGTACTGACACGACTCTAACGTTTGTAGTCTCCATCATCGGGTCTGTCATTGCAGTCAGCTTCGTCATGGCTCGTCAAGCCGCATGGCTAGAGGCCATCGAGAAGAGAATCTCTGTTACATCGCAGATGCTAGGCAGCATGAAGGGCGTCAAGATGTGTGGACTGACCGAGGTGCTCAGCGCTCGTATCCATGACCTACGTACCGACGAGTTGCGTATTTCCGGCAAATTTCGTAGGTTGTTGATCTGGAATATGGTCTTGGGTGAGTCTACCTTGCACTGAACCTCATCCGTAGAACGTTTGCTTACTAGACACTTCTAGCCTACCTCGCTCCTATCTTTGCCCCGGTCCTGACCTTTGCAACATACAGTCTTGTCGCCCGGTCACGGGGAGGAGACAACAACCTGGACATAAACCGCATGTTTACATCTTTGTCATTGTTTGCACTGCTCAACGAGCCTATTTCATCGTTTGTCACGTCGCTGTCTTCTCTGATGGGATCCGTCGGGAGCTTTGCGCGTATACAAGCTTTCCTCAACACAGACACTCGTGTCGATGGCAGACTCATCTCACATGATAACAAGAGTCAAAGGTCATCGACACCCGCTTCTTTACGCAGCAGGCAGGAGAAGGACTCAGTCTCATCCGAGAAGGAGTCCAATCTTCAGACAGATTTGTTGTTTGTGAACTCGCTGGACGGCAACTGTGTCGCCGTCAAGACAGGCGCTTTTGGCTATGATGTCAGCCAAAAGCCCACCTTGAGTGATATCACCGCTCAAGTCCCACTGGGGAAACTCACTCTCGTCGTGGGCCCAGTAGGCAGTGGCAAGTCAACTCTCCTCAGAGCCCTTCTCGGAGAAGTGGCAATCATGGCAGGATCTATCCAAATGATGAATTCTGAAATCGCCTACTGTGACCAAACACCATGGCACATGAATGGCACCGTGCGAGACAGCATTATCGCCTTCTCGCACGTCGACGAGCGTTGGTACCAAAAGGTCCTGCAGGCTTGTTCTCTCACGGAAGATCTCGCTCAACTACCCAAAGGAGACCTCAGCAAGATAGGTAGCAAGGGTATCGTCCTCAGCGGAGGTCAGAGCCAACGAGTCAGTCTGGCGAGGGCCGTCTACGCACAGAAGAGGATCATCATCCTGGATGATGTCTTTAGTGGATTAGATATGCACACTGAGAATGCTGTCTTCCACAACCTACTCGGCACTCATGGTCTCCTACGACAGTTGAATGCAACCGTTGTCATGGCGACTTCTCGTGGTACGTTCAATACTTGATGCTATTGACTCTTCTTTATTCTGATACTGATACTGCGACAGCAAACCGACTTTCTTATGCAGATCACATCATCAGCCTCGATGGCACTGGCATCGGTTGCGAGCAGGGAAGCTTCGACAAACTGACCAATGCTGACAACTACGTCTCTCGCTTGGCCGTAGCGTCTGCGAACTGGACATACAACCAAGCCACTGCTCCCTCTACTTCCACCGAACCCTCAGCCAATGTCTTGATGGATTCAGAGGTAGTTCTCGCGGATGAAGCCAAAGATGACGCAGGCCGTCGCACTGGCGACATGGCGATATACCTCTACTACATCCGGGCCATCGGCTGGATTCCAAGCTTAGTATTTGTCTTTGCCATCTGCGCCTTCATCGTCTGCCAGTCCTTCCCAACTATCTGGCTCAACTGGTGGGCCGCTGCCAACGCCGACGCCCCGTTCGCACGCCTGGGCTACTACCTGGGCATCTACGCGATGCTGGGTGGACTGGCGATTATCTTCCTGGTCCTCAGCACCTGGCAGATGATCGTCACCATGGTGCCCCTGTCGGGCAACAGCTTCCACCAGAGCCTACTCAAGACAGTGCTCAACGCTCCCATGTCCTTCTTCGCCGCTACAGACGCTGGTGTGACTATCAACCGCTTCAGCCAGGATCTGCAGCTCGTCGACATGGACTTGCCCCTCTCAGCGCTCAACACATTTGCCACGTTTGTGCTGTGCATCGCTGAGATGGTTCTGATCTCTGTTGGTTCGTACTACACAGCTATCGCCTTTCCCTTCCTGTTCGTCGCCTTGTGGGTAGTCCAACATACGTATCTGCGGACATCTCGCCAGCTCAGATTCATGGATCTTGAGGCAAAGAGCCCGTTGTACGCACTATTCACAGAATCGGTCGCTGGACTGGCAACGCTGCGTGCATTTGGCTGGCGTGATGCACTCGAGAAGAAGCATCATGACCTCCTGGATCGATCTCAGAGGCCATTCTATCTTCTCTACGCCGCTCAGAGATGGCTTACTCTTGTTCTCGACTTGTTTGTCACGGTCATTGCTGTACTGGTCGTGGTACTTGTCACACAATTGAGAGGTGTGCTGCCGACTGGGTTGATTGGCGTGGCCCTTGTCAACATCATCCAGTTTAGCCAGCATCTCAAGCTTCTGATGACATTCTGGACGACCCTGGAGACACACATTGGTGCAATATCTAGGATCAAATCGTTCACGTCCGATACCGCTTCAGAACATGAGCCGCAGGAAAAAGAGCAGCCGCCGTCCATATGGCCGTCCAAGGGCCATATTACTTTCAACAATGTTTCTGCCGGATACACGTACGTTAACTCCGATCCAAAATTCGCAATCAGTCGCTGACCGTTTTTTTCGTAGGCCATCTGAAAATATCTTGAAGGATATATCCTTATCGATCGAGGCAGGCCAGAAAATTGGCATTTGTGGACGAACCGGAAGGTAATATGCTCCCATCATTCACGAGCCATGCTTAAGCTAACATACATACACTCGCAGCGGTAAGAGTTCCATGGTCTCATGTCTCTTCCGAATGGTCGACCTTCACGGTGGTCAAATCATCGTAGACGGGCTCGACATCAGCACGCTTCCGCGTGAACAAGTTCGCGCTAGAATAGTCGGCGTGCCTCAAGATGCATTCCTCATCGAAGGAAGCACGGTGAGGTTGAATGCGGACCCTGCTCAAGGACTCTCAGATGCTGCTATTGAAGACGCCATGAGCGCCGTTGAGCTGTGGGACATTATAGCTGAGAAGGGCGGACTTGATGTGCCTATTGAAACGCTGCACCTTTCCCATGGCCAGAAGCAGCTATTCTGCATTGCACGCGCAATCCTCCGACCTTCGCCCATTGTAGTTCTCGACGAAGCTACCAGCAGGTAATTCTATGAACCATCCGTTTGCTGCCGTCTGGGCATCCTATACTAACACTGCACCTAGCGTTGACTCGCATGTTGATGAGCTTGTTCAGCGTGTTATACGCGAGCGGTTTGAGAATCGCACGGTAATTGCAATTGTGCACAAGCTCCACTCGGCCCTTGAAGACTTTGACATGGTAGCTGTACTTGATAGGGGTGAACTGCTGGAGTTTGGACCCCCACGACAGCTTCTGGAAGAGGGACCTGAAAAGTCTGCATTTGCTGCTCTGTATGAGAGCCTGGGTACAGGAGACAAGGAAGCGCCAGAGGAATAATTAAAACTTAGAGTCTGGTAGAGACATTTGGTGAAAAATAAGTCACTACTTTTCTTTAGCACCAGAAATGGGATTCCGAGGCTGGAGCAATAAAATTCTTCCCACCATGGCAGTCTTTACAAAATGAGTTGGTTTAGAGCTTTAACTGTGATCGCTCGTGATCTTAAAAACAACCACTAGCTGATCCCAAGAGAGATGGTGTTTTGCAAGGCAAGAAGCGGATCAACGACTTCATGCGACCAACTGGGTCATTTTCGTATCGATCATCGATGGGAGGTCAACTACGGTCTCACATCAAGGTCAGAGAGAATGTGTTTACGCGCGGAGCAATCAAGAAAGCCTCCCATGTCATTCTCTGATCCTTGCCGCGCCACCCACTGTCGTAAGTCCTCAGTTTCAAATTTTCAGCCCGCAGATTCGTATTGCAAGGATGCTCCCTTGCTTGGTTGTCATGATCAACCGGTGTAAGGATCATAGGGCGGATACGCACTCTTCAGCTCTACTGAATCATGCATTTTTGCCACGAGTTATGTGCTGCAGCATCATACTATTGGGTCAGACAGCCTCACTTACCGAGATGACATGGTGGCGCTGAGACTGAGCATGCTAACCTTGCCAGTCCTTTTCCAGTCTTAGACGCTGGACTGGAGCTGTGCTGTGTGACGTGAAAAGACTTGCTGCATGCAGTAGTGGATTTGGGTGGCTGGCTGAGCTGATACGACCCAGGTCCTGGTCGTCCGCCGTTTTGTTTTATGCCGTGCCGTGCCGTGCCGTGCTTCCCATGCCTGTATAGCTGTGCCTCAGGATTATTGACCTTTTTCTCCGGCTTTCTCAGAGCCCTATAACGGTAGCGCGCTTCTACCTGTCTTGTCAAGATCAGCACCACCACTACACTCACCACTTTGTATGCCGTCACAGGCATTTGAGCACAGGTGGCCATGCGTCTCCCTATCAGCTTGATATTTTGCTTCTTTACTGCCCTAGATGGGATATCCGCTTATCCTGGCCCTGCTGGTCCAGCAACACGGCCTCATTCCCTCAAACGCCTTTCAGAGTACAAGTCCTCAGCAACAGGGTGTAACGTTGGTAAAGACGTAATCGTCAAGGCACCCGTGAAGAACATCTTCCAGAGTCTCACGGACGAGGAATATGCCCATGTTACGGCATATCTTCATAAGCAAAAGGACCTCAACCTGACGGCTGTCGTTAACTCGACCTCGTGAGTTTCTCAATTCCGTTTAACTCTCTAACAAAGCCTTTTTCTTGAACATTTTCTGTCTACTTCTCATCTATAGCTATCGCGACATATCAGCTAACGGTACCTAGTTGGGATAATGTAATTGTGTCTATGGACCTATTACAGCCAAACAAGACAGATGCATTGGCATATCTTGAAAGCCATGGTCCAGCTCCAGTCCGCTATGCGAGAGCAACTCTTCAGTTTAACTCGAAAGTGCAGCCCTACATTCAAGAGTACATGGTCGGGCCGCTGCCAGTCCGAAATGGTTTGACGCATCATGAGGAACTCAACTACATGTTTACATCTGGCCGAGGCCGAATCAATGTGTATAATGCCGATGGTGAGGCCATAGCTGCTTTCAACCTCAAGATTGGAGCCGAAATAAAAGACATTACCAAGCAGCTTCTCAACGGTGTTAGTATATCCTCCTAGAATGCTTCCACGAAGACCTCCACTAACCATATCAACAGACTGCAACCGGTGCCGAGACCGACAATCTGCTGATTGCAGGAAGTGACCCTCTGATCCATCGCCACGATAGGGTCTACCAGTGGAACGAGTTCTACTCTGCTCATACTGGTGAATTCTTCTCAGAGACAGTATTACCCACCAGTCTGCAATTCAAGGTCGACCTTACGGGCCGAGATCCATCCAAGTGGAAGGTGGTAGGTTGGTACTACGATGGGAATTTCTGGCCAACGACTGCCGCTTTTCGCAAGGCTGTCAAGACCCTGAAGCGAAAGCCAGGTCCAGTCGTTGATGGATCGTGGACTTCTACTGATCAGCAAGGCGAAAGCTTTCCAAGGGATCACCTATACCCTCCCACTTCCGTCCAAACAGATGGTTCTCGGTTCGGAGTGGACAGAGAGCAGAACTATGTTGAATGGAGTAGGTGCTATGAACATCGTTGTCGTGAATCTAGCTGACAATGCTTGAAAGTGGACTTTAGCTTCTTCCTCTCTAATCACAAAGAAACGGGGTTGCAGCTTCACGACGTTCGATTCAAAGGCGAACGTCTGATCTACGAATTTGGTCTTCAAGAGGCTCTTGCGCATTACGCTTCACAAGACCCGTTGCATGCCTCATCGGCGTATCTTGACACCTCGTACGGTATGGGCACCAGCCAATGGAACCTCGTCGACGGTTTTGACTGCCCATCCCACGCTACCTATCTCAACACAACATTTTACATCAGTGAGACTACCCATGTGCACCCTAATAGCTTGTGTCTATTTGAGTACGATACTGGCTATCCCATCCAACGACACTTGACCACGAACTATGTATCTGCAACCAAGAACATCGTCTTTACCGTACGGAGCGTCTCAACGGTAGGGAACTATGACTATCTGTTCGAGTACACCTTCCATTATGATGGCTCTATCGCCGTTACTGTTCGCGCCTCGGGCTATATTCAAGGAGCTTTTTGGTCAGGAGACGGTGATTATGGATATCATATCCATGACAATCTGTCTGGGTCTATGCATGACCACGTCATTAATTTCAAGCTGGACTTGGATATCAAGGGCAGGAAAAATAGTCTGATGAAGACAGAGTTCGTACCACATACTCAAGTGTAAGATGTCCTCCGGCTTTATGATTCAGCCCGCTGACTCTGAACAGATATCCATGGTCTGATGGTCAATCGATAAACACAATGAAAGTTGACCACTCATACATTGCCAGTGAGGACGACAGCAAGATAAACTGGGCACCGAATGGAGCTACGTCATATTCTGTTGTTAACAAGGACAAGCTGAATGGCTTTGGGGAGGCACCCGGCTACTCCATTACCCCAAGTATGACTCCCTCCTCATCAACATAAACTATAGTTACTAACAAGGTCTACAGATAGCGGTAGCACTGCGTACCTGACAGTCAAGTCATCCTCGGCCCTCGGTCAAGCCGCCAATTGGGCCAATCATAACCTTTACGCCCTCCAGCACCACGACACTGAGCCTAAGAGCGCATATGCCTTTAACAGCCACGACTTGAATCGCCCAGCTGTCGACTTCAACAAGTTCTTCAATGGGGAAAGTCTGGACCAGGAGGATATTGTTCTGTAAGTACCTGGTACCTCGACATAACTGTTATTCAGAGCTGATAGGTTTCCAGATACTTCAATCTGGGCATGCATCATCTCCCCAACACAGCCGATCTGCCCAATACCGTGACGACGAAAGCTGTCTCTTCCATGATGATATCTCCGCAGAATTATTTTGCTGGGGACTTGTCACGACGAACCGTGCATCAAGTGCGAGTGTCCTTTGACAAGAATTCGAATGTCACCGAGGTAAAGAGGTTTGGTGTTCAGCAGCCGACCTGCGCGCTTGATATGAACAAGGTGGCACCTGATCTGAGCAAGTTTGTCGGGGAGATTGAGATTCCCAAGTTTCCTTGGAATCCGAGTGGTAGCCTGCAGACAAACCCTGGTGGCTAAGTGACAAGGACAGAGACTGGGCTGGTAGTATTATGTATCGGCGAAGCAAATTAATTTGTGTTACATTGCTGCCACAACCTTTGGGCTGCTTGTTACTTGTTAGATGATTGAGGCAAAGATAGATCACCAAATAGAACTAAGTTCTGTCTGCTGANNCAATTGCTACAGCCAAAGGCTCACCAAATAGAACCAGCTTTGTAATACTGCAATCCCAGATCGAGAGGGGCCCATATTTTAAGTCACTTCTTACAGTGAGTTTCTTTATCTTATCTGCGATAAGGTTGAGTTTAAAAGACGCCTTAGCCCCAATGCCCCTTACTAAAATGACTTTTGAGATACAACAACCCTTTCACTCGGACAATAGTAATAAGCGATTACTTAAGTTATTTCCAGGCCGCGGGAGGGATGTCCTGGTGGCGCCGATAATTTCAGAATCTAGACTTATCCAGGTCCAAGACATCATACGGTGGCGAACACAGTAGTGAGGTTGAATTGCACTAAGTCAACGCTAATAGTTTCGATGTTACAGCACTTACGCATAATCCCTGAATATTGCCCATGGCCATTTGTCTACAATGAGGGCCACTCGTCAATAGATTACGAGGGTTACGACCAGAGATATTTAGAAGTAACTGGACTTTTCCAGGCTATGAGATGGTACCGTGCTTCAAGTTGGCAGCACCAATACCCTAGGGGAGGAATCACGAGCAGTGGAATTGCAACACAACACAGAAAAAAGCAGGTTTGTAGACATCCGAAATAACCTTATATAGCCGTGGGTACATAAACTCTTTTTTAATAAGATATCAATAATCAGCCCTGCAGATGAAGTTATACAAGGTTTCATTAGTTTATGTGGTCACAAGGCTGAGATGCTGTCTTTTAGCTGCACGGGCGTTTTGCCGAAGCGCCACAGTTTTCAGCCCTCGAAGAGGCCAATAGGATCGCGCTTTTGGGCCGCTGTGGTAGCACTCAGAGACATAAAGATGTGCTTGCTAGTGAGACAAGCTTGCTTTCTTGGTGCCGAGATGCCGTCGCGACTGGCCTCGCGCAGTGGTCTTATATAGCTTACTTCCCCAGAACTTCTGAATAGAACGGCAAATCTAGCATCTTATCAAGAACTATTAGCAATCATTGTTATGTATCTGTCTACTTTCCTCCTCATTCAAGCCTGTGGCCTTGTGTCTGCCCAAGTTGTCTCTCCCTACCCGGTATCAGACTGCAATGGTGGTATAGCTGGTACTGAGCTTGAATGCCCGGATCAGCCCGGCTGCTGCTCAGGTGGTGCGATGTGCTGCGCCGGAGGCTGTTGTCCATTATCTGCCATTTGCGTAAACAGTGGCACATCAAATGAGCAATGCTGCGACCTCTCGGATAAGTCGCTCTGTGGAGCAGCTGTTACTGACTCGGTAAGATTCCTATATCGTGATCCCGATATTCTACATGTCCGACGAGTCTCCTTAATCTGCACAAGGACTGACACCTATCACCACCAGTCCCCTGCTTGCCCAACTGCCGGCGGCCTCCATCCATCAAAGGTCTGTGTCGGCGTTGACAATGACTGGTACTGTCCCTGGAATGCTATATGCAATAACGCAGGCGGAGGCTGCATCGGTGGAAGGGTTAAAAGAGATAATTGTGATGGACAGGCAACAGAGACGGCAGAAGAGACTGCAGAAGAGACTGCAGAAGAGACTGCAGAAGAGACTGCAGCAGAGACAGAGTCGGACTCTTTCACGGATGATTTCGCAACCACCACGGAATCCTCGCCTCCTACTACCGTGGTAGATACATCGGCCTCTCAGTCAGAGACAAAGACCTCGCTTGCCTTATCTGCACATAACCTGCCAACTGCATTACTTGCTATCGCTTTCATTTTTGCAACATATTAGTTAGTTATCGTAGTTAGTAATAGTTTATAGTAATTACTCTTAATTAACAATGTGTTATTGTCTTTACAGCTTGTAATTAATTAAATCAGCGACATCTTTCCATTTCATCACTTTAACATACAACTCATTACAGGCTTATGACGACATATTCACCTACCCTGGCTAGCCTTATGGGAAGGCGGGATCTTTTCTCCGACCTTGAATGCTGGGGTAAGTGAGCTCGCTTCCCCGCGTTTTTCTCTCTTCTCTTCTTTACAATCATCTTACAATCGATAACTATTTATAATCTCTGAGCAGGCTAAGAAACTTTAAACTTAAGGTAAAATTCATTTGCAGCCTATAATGAGACACCAGTACCATGAGGCTGACATTAGCTAGAACAACATTCGTCAACATGCCTCACTTTAGCTTCTTAGGAGAGACCTCGACTTCGGCCGACACTATCGTTCAAATGTTGAATGAAGATGACCAGACCCAGCAAGATGAAATGACAAAGAACTGGCGTGACCATAAGCTGCAGGAGCTGAATTTTGTTGGAACACTTGTACGTGACTTCCAAGTCCCTGCTTCGAGCACCCACTCACTGAAATTCTAACCAGGGCGCTCTTCTCGCAAGCTGTCTTAGCACAACAGGTTCCTGGCCAGATGTCCTCCCCAACGGTCGCAACAAGCCCTGGTCAGTGCGAACGATGTGGTTCAGCGGCCTCGTGTTTGCCCTCTTCTCAGTAGTAATTGCAGGCGTCCAGAGCATGAGACTGCACCGCCTGTCTGCCCATCCCGACGGCCTCAGCTTGATCCGAAATAGCCTCGTTCGAAAGCGGCAATCCGATAATAAGCCTCGGCCTAGCTGGCTACAGGTTTACGCATGGGAATTCAGCCTTGCGTTTTTAGTCTTGGCCATATTCTGCATGGTAATCGGCTTGACAATTCTGATATGGGCTGGCACTGAGTTTGGGCCTTCGAAGCCTAGAGAGGATGGCTGGTGGGATGACAACTCCAAGGTAAGTGATTTTCTGCATATGATTGTACTCTGCTGACACCAGGGCTTTTTAGATGGCTGTGGCCTTTACGATTGTCCTCGGATTTGCGTCTTTAATCTTGGTGCTATCGCAGTCTGCTCTGTCAAAAGGCAATGTAATTAGGCTTTGATAACTAAGTTCTGGGGATCATCTCTCACCTATAGAGAATGTTGGAGGAAACCCATCAAGATTTAAGGGAGAGCAATTCGGCGGGCTGTTGACTATTGCCAAGCTGCCATCTTATGAGAGCTTTGTTTTGTGCCAAAGATGAGCGGATGGATATACAAGGTAGCAAACAGTTCAATATCTTTTAAAATGGAAGCAACATGAGATCCAGATCGATGATGGCAGGATACCTGAACGAGTGGAGCTGCTGGACGACGAGGTGATAAACATCTTGATTGATCAGCGAGGCTACAGAATGATCGCAAGCGAAAGAATATTGGCAGCATCAGCATAGAACAAGGAATACGGGGTGGAGGCGACAGAAACATGCCTCGAAAAATTAGACAATTTACAGGTTACTGAGAGTGTTTTCATTGCATCAAAAGGCAATCATTCAGGCGGTGAGGAGTTGACGGAAATGCTACTGTGACAATGTGACAAGGATGCACAGATTACACAAGATATCATCAAATTGGCTGCGAGTAATGGTAAAAAAGAATAAGACTGTAGTCTCATTGTTTCTCCTCTATTACAATAAAATAAATAATAATTATAAAAGATTAGTTTCGACCTCTAGGCCAAAATTGGCTCAATTGCTTGACACAATGTCCTTCAGCCAAGACTCCAAATGAGCAATGACATAGGCGGCTCCAGGCTCGTCAACAGACGTTGGATTCTCAAAAACACTTCTCATGTCCTCTCCAACGTGGCGAAGCTTGTTTGCCACGCCCTGCATCTCTTCCAAAACATCTGTCGCCTCCTCGCCATGATATGCGATGCTGGCCAGCATATGAAAAAACATTGCTAGCACGGCGTTATACTCGGTCGTGCTATATATTTCCCCGAAGTAAGTTATGCGAAAGAAGTGCGATATGGCGCTCGACTCTGGCGGGATAAGGTAGGTATTGACCAGCGAAGTGAGTGATACAGATGTTCGTTGCTTTGGGAGAGCTATAACGAATTTCCCTTGATGCCCTTGGCTAGAAGACTGGGACTCGTGTATGATCTCTCGCAACATCGAAGAGGCGTATTCTATCCCAAAATTAGTTCGCAAACGCAAATCTTGTTCTATGAAATGACATAGAAGTCGCTTCCAAACCAAGTTCCGGATAGACTCTGGCTTAACAACATTCATCGATGCCGCTAGCTGAACGAGAACAACAAAACCCTCAACCGGCTGCGATAGAACTGCCTTGAGATAGAATTTGTTTCCCAGGCATGCGAAGAAGGCGACCTGTTGCGGCGGGACCACATTGTCGACTGCTGACGGAAGGCTAGTGACGAGCTTTGGACTGGCGCTTTTGGGTACGTGGATCCCTGGGAGCTGGGAGAGTTCGTCTCTGCACCACTTGAGACACTTTGAGCGTGCCAGACTGGGGATGTTTTCAATTTTGGTGCAGATGGTAGCGAGGAAGACGGGCAAGATGTTACTATCGTGGAAGCGGTGTCTGTAGACCTCTGCGAGTTTCTGCCTCCACAGTCTTCGATTCTGTTTGTCTTGGAGCGATACAAGTGGCAGAGCTGCGGCGATCTGATGGCTGGTCTGAAGAGGGCTGACTTGCTTGTTGACCCTCTGGAGGAGGAATGCGCAACCATCGCAGCATGTGATTGGAAGAATGATATCGACCTCTGGGCAATTTCCCAGCGCCAAGGGACACTTCAGTTGAAGCCTTTGGTTAGGCAATGGAACGTGTGGAGTTNNCGGCATACCGGACAGGTTGCATATGCCCTTGACGGCGCAGCTTTCTCAAACTTTCGGGTGCCCTTGAAGCCAGAGAGAAACAGTGCCTTGTCGAAACCTTCAATGTACAGATTGTTTGGTTGGGCAGATGCCGAAAGCTTCTCATTGTCTCTCCCAGGCTTTATTCCACTAGTGGGGTACCAAAAGGTGTCAGCCGGGACGAGACTTGGATCATTTGGCGGCGGGTTATCTAGTATCCCTATCGCTGACTGGACCTCTTGTAAACTTTTGGTGACACGGCCAAGTGCCGCCCGTTCCATCTCCATCTTGGCTTCGAAGTTGGCCCAGTTTCTCTTGTTCTGAAGTCGGACTGACGCGCGATTAGACTCTAGGTGGCTTGGGGCATGCATCTCCATGGATCTGGACCAACGAGGAGACGCGGCAGATGTCAAATAAGACCAGATGTCTTTATGGTGAGTATTTTGTGCTTTCAGCTCTCGCTCAGCTGCCATCAGTAGAAGTGTCATGACTATTTCCCCTCGGGAGTCGACATCGTCTCTCTCTATGGTCAAGCCCTGTCTTGACGTTGTTCTGCGAAGGCTCTCAATCCACAGCTTGACCAAGAATCCTTCTCCTCTCGATTTGGCAACTACCATTATCGCATCGAGACCAGAGTTGTTTGAGACCAGTTGAAGTTTATCCTGGTAGGACATGGAGTCGTTGTAGATGCACTTCATATCGAATACCCTACCGTAGGGCAGGGCCACTTCATCTTTGGAGAGTCGAATTGGCTCAGGAACTCGAACCCTCAGCAGCCTATCGTAGGAAGTCTGGGGAAAGTCGGTCCATTTTGTTCCACTAAACCACTTGAAGTAAGACCCCTTTGGAAGCAGACTAGCGAAACATCCTTTGGCTTGAACGACGAATAGCTCTCCACTCCATACGTCGTGGAAAAGAACTGCGCAGTTTGGCGATGGTGCGCAGATAGACATTCCAATTGAGAGTTTGCTTCGAGAAGGAGGACGAGACCTGTTTCCAAAGACGATTGTGACGGATGGAGTGCCGTGTAATCCCGCTTCGGCAATGTTATTCGTAAAGGCATTGACACGCTCCTCTTCGATCACACCATCCGTCATGAGGAACCATATCTTTGACTGTTCAAGGCATCTTCGACCAAGACGATTTTCGAAAATGGTCGATGGATTTGACCCAGCGCTATGTTGAAGGTCCTCAATTAGATGTGCAGGTACTGGGTCGTGAGATTGACGATCCCAAGGCAAGATGTAAGACTGGTCTGCTAGCTCCTTGGGCTCAAGCTTCGAGGCAATATATGATACTGCGTTCTTTTCTTGCTGGAAGACCCTCTCGCTTGTACTAGAAACTTCCACGGCGAAGACAAGGGGAAGCTTCTGAAGCTGCGTTGATGTATGGACGGGAATAGGTCGCGGTAATCTGTCGTCGGATCCGCTTGTAAGGGCATGCATTGCTGCCCAAGAGTCTTGCGAGTCATTAGGTGAGGATGCAGAGGATGCTTCAGAAGCGCTCTCGGAACGGTCCATCGGGTCTGGACGATGTGAAGTGGTTGCATCGAAGCTTACAGCTGGACGTGCACAGTCTTTTCCTGTTTTGTAGCACTCCAGTATCTGTTCTAAATTCTTTGCATCGCTGTCGGGAAATTCTCGTGCTGCTAGGTTATCCTTTAGAAGTTGATGACGCACTGGGAGCCCGGCACCTACCGTCAACTTCGCTTTGCCGCAGAGACTCTGAAGAGGGATCGTGGCGGTTGTCAGGTAGAAGCATAGTGACATTCCATTACCAACAAATGGTGATTAATCTTGGAGGACGTATTGAAAAACTCTGGTGCTCAGCCGCCGAATATCTAGTAGTTCTGAGCCCTTCTCTTTGCGAGATCGAGGAAGGGTGAATATTGTAGCTTGCAGGAAGCTCTGCCGATTCTCTTCGGGCCTTTCGCACAGCAGGGGAAGCAGAAATTACTTTCGCCGTAGCTTGCCGGTTTTCCAAGTTTCAGCTTGAGACAAGTATTAGATGCAGAACCTCATTTAACGATTTCTCCACGATGAATAGAGATGTGATGTAGCTGAGAAGGGTTGTTCAAGCATTGTGTTGGCTGGCCTTCCCTGGTGATACAAGAATACATTCCAGGGATCCTTGATCTAAGTCAATGCCTGATTTGAGGACACATCAAATAATCTGACATGAGAGCTACTGAGTAGACTGTTGGTCCCTTCACGATGAGATGGAATGCTATAGCTCCACATATTGTTTCACTGCCCTGAACGGGAGTGGTTGCTAGATCTGCGAGATTGGACATCCCCCCTCGCATCTGCCACACCTGAACTGTCTAATTTAGCTCGTTTCAAGAAGACACAATGTTCTAATAGCGCTTCCGATCGGCGGGTGCCGAGAAAGCTGGGGAAATTACAACGCATTATTCCATGACCTTGAGCATTTGTACTGACAAACAGCTCAAGAATCGTCCCCGATCCTCAGATCACATTGCAACCACTATTTAGATCGAAGGATAAATGGCTGCGGAAAGTAGAGACTAACATGTTCGAAAAGAATTAATTCGTTCTCGCGTCACAGCCTGATGCGATTTAGCTACCCTAAACACCGCCTATTATCCGTATTTATAGTTTGCTACCATTAAGGATAACCCCACAACTTTTGGGAAGGTTGCTGGAAGAAATAAGCCTCGACAATGTTGAAGCCAAGAACAGCTGGGTACCTGGTTAATTTCATGGCAGCTACCCTGATGCTGCCGACAGCCCTTGAGATATAAACTATGTGGCAGAGGAGAATAAAAGCCTGGAGTGAGGTACAATAAACTTAAAAAGATGATGTAAAGAACATAATACGCCCTCAGTCCCATTCTAAGATAGCCCCTTTCACACCACCGCTCACTACCTTAGATTACCACATTCTCTCCCAAGTTCGCCTGACCAAGGTCATCTCAGCCAGTCTGGCCCTCTCAACCTCTTCAATATCTCCCTCCTCCCATTGCCTACATTCCTCGTCAATCTCAGCCTTACCAGTGATCAAATCTGCAGTCTTCGGGCTGACTACGCCCTTCCCTTCTCTCCAATACTTAATCTTGCCAATCAGATACATGACCGCCGTGAAAGCAACAGCAAAATAAGACGTGATGAAACCTCGCAGACTGAACGGGCTGAATACATCAAAGCCTACAAAGAATATCGTCAAACATCCTATAGCGAGCGCCAGGATGGGGGTGTATGGTGTATAAGGCGCAACGTAGTAGAGTGCATCGTCAGTGAGACCCTGTGCTTTGCGAGCGCGGTAGAACCCAATGTATGCAAGTAGCATGAAGCTATATGAGGCGATGAAAGCCGTGGTGGTCAGGTCAACGAACCAGAAGAAGACCTCAATAGCAGAGTTGGATGCCACAAGGAAGGTAACGCAGGAGATCAAGGAGACCACCGCGGTGGAGTAGATTGGGACTCCATTTTTGGTGCATTTCATTAGAAATTTGGGAGCTTGATGATCTAAAAGCCTTGTCAGTGGTCCAATCAGTTTCGATAAGGAGTGCATCAGGCTTACCTCTGGCAAGGCCATATAGCGTTCGACTGGCAGCAAAAAGATAAGCATTGCCACAAGAAAGCCCAGACACGAGGATCAGAGCATTGATGAAGTGAGGCAGGAATCCAATTCCCAGATTCTGGATACCAATTACCCATGGGCTAGCAGCAGCGCCAGAAGAGCCATCTGCGATAGCGCTAACGAGCCTCTTATCCTTCGAAGAGCAGATAATGCCAACAGCGAGAGCTCCGACGATATAAAACCCGACAAGACGGTAGAATATCATTCGAGCGACCCGGGGAATAGTCCGACGAGGGTTTTGGATCTCACCGGCCGCAAGGGCGATCATGTCAGGTCCGGCGACAGTAAATGCCGCATAGATAACAACAGACCACACGCCGAGAAATCTCCCAGTAGGACCTGTGGCATAGTATTCATGCATGGCTCCGGCCTTCCAGTTGCGGAACCCATAGGCATCGCCTTTGGGGTTCCCGCCGGCCATCGTTATGACCGTGATGACGACAAGCATAATGAGCAATAAGACCTTGGTTATGGCGAGAACAAATTCGGCTTCGCCATACCATCTGTCGAATGGTTATTTTCTGCCGTAATACTGCGTACTGGGAGACTTACTTGACAGCAACAACATTGAGAAAAATACAGATAACCATGGAAACAGCTATCCAGACAGCAGGATTTGTCGAACTGTCCCAGTACCCGGCCACAGCGGCAACAGCACTATATTCAACGCAAACAAGCATACTCGTGCCAAAGAAGTAGGTCCAGCCCATGCTGAAGCCAACAGCTGGGTCGACGAAGCGAGAGGCAAGTTCGAAGATGGAGCCGCGGACAGGGAGATATGCCATCATTTCCGCCACGCACAGGTACGTTGGCCAAATGAAGCAAACACCCCAGAACGTGTATCCCAGAAGAAGAGAGAGCGGTCCGGCTTGGCTTAGATAGCCTCCGATACCGACCTGGTTCTCATCAGCTTTTGGTCATGCATAGAATTAGATGGATGGCCTACCCATAGTCCTGTTCCGATTGAGCCGCCGATGGCCATGAGCTGTACGTGACGAGGCTTTAGGCCACGCTGGGTCTGTCCGTACTTCTCAACCAACTCATTGATTATCGGTTGCTTGCCGGCGTCGAGTATGGAGCCAGCACGGTGGCTTTCCACGGGCGTGATGCCCAGGTCAACTTTTTTGGCATCCATTATTGCAATATTGAAGTGAGATTGGGTAGGAACAAAGGCCTTGAGGTTACTCAAGTGTTGGCACGAAGCTTCGAAAGCGATTGTAAGGCGGACATTAAGAAGTATATATGCATTTTTGATTCACTGCTCTA
>JABFFB010000136.1:0-75226 GCA_013623555.1 Fusarium nisikadoi | reverse complement strand
CCCAAACCCCAACCCCATCAACCACCTACCCCGAAAAACCAGAGCCTAGCTCGTATTAACCCCGCAAATTTGGCTAGTAGTCATGCGGTTTTTTGTTTTAGATCTGGCATATGTCTATCACAGATGTAGAAAACGATCAGCGCTTTAAGCATAAGCTAGCCCACCATCAGCCGGTCCGTTTAACCGCAGAGTTGGACCGAGAGCAGCACCTCGGCTCGAGAATCCGCTTGGACAGAATGAGATTCTGGGGGGACTGTCAACCTGAGCTAGGCCGGGGTTTGGCTGCACGCGGGCGAATCGTGGTCGGCCGCTGACGGGAATGTCACGTCGTGATGCAACATGGACAGCGGTCGAACCAAGTATTTTGCGGAGACTCCACGTTTCCCCAGACAACTCCATAATTAGCCTATATACGGAGAATTCGGTTAAGCTACCGCTAGCTGTCTGCCTCTCTATCTTATCTACTCGCTCGCGGGGGAGAGGAGGGAAGCTCATGTATAATATGATCTGCAATGCCCCGTTGAAATTCTTTTCCGTTTCCCATCTCTCAAGCTTGGTTTCCATTACTACTCTGGAGACGGGCCCTTGCATAGCACCATTCGACAAGTCTACAAGAGCCAATTCGCCAACATGGTCAACGTTGGTAGCGCCGCGGACCCCATCGTCACTCGCCTCGTAGAGGAGGACAAGACTCCATGGTACAAGAAGCCCAATCTGCGTCTCATGTACGTCTGGTTGTTCTTCTGCTGTATGGGTGTTGAGATGACCTCCGGTTTCGATTCGCAACTCATCAACACGCTCCAGTACTCTCAGAACTTCCACCACTGTACGAATCACTTACAAATCTATTGAGAATTGGTACAGAGCTGACGGGTTTTTATAGATCTCGGTAACGGACGAAAGAATGCGGAAGACAAGTGGGCCATCGAGCCAGGTCTGCTCGGCTTTGTCAACTCTTCCTACCAGCTCGGCTCTATCTTTGCGGTCCCGTTTGCACCTTGGATTGCTCAGCGATTCGGTCGAAGATGGTCCATTATGCTTGGTTCTCTCATCATGGTTGGCGGTGCTATCATCCAGGGATTCGCTCAGCACGGTATGTAACCTCCGGTCAATCCAATGTTAAATTTGCTGACGAGTTCTCAGTTGCCATGTACATCATTGCCCGCATGATTCTCGGAGTTGGAATTCTCTTCTGTATCATCTCTGGTTCTGCCCTCATCGGAGAGCTGGGTTATCCTAAGGAGCGTGCTGTCCTCACCTCTCTGTTCAACGCATCCTACTTCATCGGTCAGATTCTCGCCTCTGCTATCGCTCTGGGCACAACCCCCATTACCAACAACTGGTCATGGCGTCTGCCCTCTCTGCTGCAGATCGTCCCCTCATTGATCCAGATCTCCACCGTCTTCCTGCTCCCCGAGTCTCCTCGTTTCCTCGTCTCCAAAGACCGCGAAGAAGAAGCCGCCCAGATCCTCATCAAGTACCACGCCGAAGGCGACGCCAACTCCCAGCTTGTCCAGGCCGAGATTGTCCAGATCCGAGAGACCATCAAGGCCGAGATGGAAGCCTCCAAGCAGTCCTGGTTCGAGGTTATCCGTACCGCCGGTATGCGCCGTCGATTCGTTGTCACCATCTTCATCGGTCTTTTCACTCAGCTTTCCGGCAACACTCTTCTGAGTTACTATTCCGGTGTTCTGTTCGGCATGATGGGCTTCACGGACGACTACACAAAGACTCGCATCAACCTCGCCTATGCTTGCTGGAGTCTTCTCAATGCCACCATCATTGCTTTGATCGTCACTCGCTTCAAGCGTCGACACATGTACATGCTTTCCGCTGCCCTCATGCTGTGTGCTTTCATCGGCATCACCGTATCTCTTGAGAGAATCCAAGCTGTTCCCGAGGGTCAGAGGAACAATGCTGCTGGTGTTGCGGCTCTGTTTTGGTACTTCGCTTACTCGCCAACCTACGCCATTGGAAACAACGCCCTCACATACAGTAAGTCATCGGCCAATGCTTTTACGTCCAAGCTAACAATTTGCAGCCTACCTGGTCGAACTTTGGCCCTACTCGATGCGAAGCCGTGGTATCGGTGTCCAGCAAATTTTCGGAAAGCTTGCAGGTTTCTTCTCCACCAACGTCAACTCCATTGCTCTTGATGCCATCAAGTGGCGATACCTGGCCATTTACTGTGGTTGGATTTTCTTCGAGTTTTGCATCGTCTACCTTCTCTACCCCGAGACCAGCGGTCGAACCCTCGAGGAACTTGCATTCCGTATGTTGTCTCGCTCTCTTAGCTTCAGTAGGGAAATACTAACGGACCATAGTTTTCGAGGACGAGGAACTCAAAGAGAAGACCGTGGCTGCTGTCGAGAAACAGATCCATTTCGGAGACTCAAAGGCAGAAGAACAGCAGGCCCAAGTGCAGACCCGCGAGGTTGTTTAAAAGGTTACCATGTTGGAAGGTTGTTTTGGTCTTGAAACTCGTTAGCGCTATCTGGACAATCGTTCATGAATATCATATCAAATTGCGACTGCATATCTTTTGTCAGAAACTGGCATTGAAACCTTCAAAGAGAGTACATGTCTAAAATCAATGTGATTGCTGAGATTGAACCAGGGGGCATCGAGGATATTCTCAGCTGCAAACTAACCACTTATACCCTGTACAACACAGAAAATACAAAGCAACTAGAAAGACACACATACACACACGTTCCATCCCCTCTTTTCCCACACTCATTCAAGTCCAAGAGCGTCTAGGAGAAGCTTCAAAGCGCCGAACAGCTGATTGTCATGATATCTCCTCCCGACAAGTTGAAGGCCGATAGGTGCCCTTTCAAAGTTCCCACTCTCCCAGAGGTCCTTCACATGAGCGCACTCGGGACCCAGAGGCTTATAATCCGCGTCATATTTCTCACCCTTCTCAACCTTGAGCCCTGTAGGGAACACTAAGCAGGGGCAGTCGAGATAGTTCCACAAAGCTGTATACATAAGATATAAGTTTGTGTCGTGAGTCGTAGCCGGACCAACGCCAGTGGGACAAAGAATGACATCGACATCCTGGCGCTCCCAATCCTCTGCAAAAGTATATCGGAAGTCGAGGCATGCCTTGCGCACGTAAGCCATTTCACCGGCAGTCAACATGCCTTTGGGAGCGGCGGTCTTCCAGATCCATTCGCTGAGGGGGTAAATTGGCTCGCCTGTCGCGAGGATAGCCTCGCGTGTTGGAATGCCGCCGTCAGGAGAGAATGCTTGTCTGACTTCGTCCCAGGCTTGTTTCACACCACATGGTAGAAACGTCTTGACCTCGATAAGCCCTGATAGCCGAGGCTCTGACAGCAGGGTGCTGGCCCACGACAGGGCACGCTTGAGAGGTGGTTGAGGCTGGATGAACCCATCATGCGTCATGATTCCAACTTTGAGCGGGCGACCAAGGGTCAGGCCCAGCTGGGTCGACAAGCCAGTCCAAGTCGTGGGGACCAGTGTCAGATCTCTAATATGTGGCTTAGCATCAAGCTGAATACGCATGAAGAGGTCCATATCCCTAGCGGAACGACACAAAGGACCGACGGTGAGCAAAACAGTGAGCTCAGCCACCAGAGGGTTGTGTACTAGGTCTCTCGTTGACAGGATGCCGCTCGTTGGCTTGTATCCATAGATGCCACTGAACGCAGCAGGGATTCTGATACTGCCACCAATATCGGTTCCAATACCGAGGACCGAGCCCTTCATAGCAACCAAGGCTCCTTCACCGCCACTGGACCCCCCAGGTGTCAAAGTGGTATTGTGCGGGTTCAAGGATCGCCCCCAAGGTGAGTCGGTTTCGCCGTGCAACAGGGCCTGGGGCTGGTTTGTCTTACAGTAGAAGACAGCGCCGGCCTTGCGAAGGACCGCTAGAAGTGGAGAGTCATGCTCATCGTACCCAACCGTTATCAGGATACCCAACGATGCGAACGTGCCGGCCAAGGGAATATGATCTTTAATACTGACGGGGACACCATGGAGTGGGCCTATGGTGGTGCCATGCTCTGCTTGATACTCATCCAGCTTTGTAGCTTGCTGGATAGCCTCATCATAATACCACTGGGTAAGACAGCACGTAAGCTGATGGGCGATAATGGCACGCTTGCAAAAAGCTCTCGCAACAGTCACAGATGTATACTTGCGTCTGGCGATAGCCTCAGCAAGGCCAGTAGCATCATAGTCTTCGGTAATGGCTACTTCTTCATCCGTGAGTAGACCACAGGTAAAAGGGATCTTAGTGACATCGAGAGGAGTGTCTTTGAGGAATTCCGGGCCGAGACAGAACTCTGCGGGCACTTTGTCGGCGAGTGCTTTGAGAATAGATGCACGCTTCGACTCATGCTCTGGCGAGCCTGTAGGCACGGGCACAGGGCTATTGACGTACATGACGATTGATCAGGTAGATAATGGGAGGGTTGAATTAACAGTAAAAAGATCGATGAGATATGGATAGCGAACTGGCGATGAAGAAGTCTCTCTCTTTATAGTCGTATGTGGTTCCATCCACACCCCAGAGGGCTCTCTGTAGCTTGAACCGAAGACACCCTGTGAGACTGTCCATCAGCCATCAGTAAATACCGATGATTGGAGCATTGAGATGAAGGCAGTGATTAATCCAATCAAGCGTATTTACGATCTGTTGGTGCTAGTGCAAGCAATGATTGCGGGGTGAACCATTACCGAGGGTTCTGGCACTTTAACGGCAACTTATACCCGTATAGCCGGCTGTGCATTTAATATTATATGCTTTTCATACAGCCGGCTATGCGGGGATGAGTCTCCCGCTTTGACATGTAACTTAAGTCGGCCACCATATTGGAGTTAGTCCAGACACTGGAGTTAGTCCAGACACTGGAGTTAGTCCAGACACTGGAGTTAGTCCAGACACCTGTGTACTGAACCAATCATATGCATTTGCGAGAATAAGTGAACTAAAATAGCGTGGGCGAGTGAAGAGTATCATCCAAAGCTTCATCTGCCGCTAGTGTGCTTCCCCGCAAACTTGCTGCGTGCCAAGACGGGCTGTCTTCCGTGCCGACGACAGCGCATCAAGTGCGATGAGCGAACTCCCATCTGCCGAGCGTGTTATGCCTCACGTGTCCCACCTCCTTCGTTTCCGTCAGAGGAGGGCCGCAAGACATGTGCCATGTTTCTCACCAATACTATACCGACTCCCTGGCCAGACTTGCAGATTCGCTCTGTCAAGACTCTCCCGAGAAGGACGACGATATACTTGTCACCATTGTGCTTCTGTACGCCTTCAACTCCCTATCTGGCACTTCCTCGTGGGACGACCAACCTAAACACGTCAGCGCTGCCATAAACATCATGATGTCCCGGATGCTAAACGCAACCAGCGCTGGCTTATCGACCTTTCTCTGTCTAGCGCTTGAGAGTGTCCTGTACCAGGTATTCCTATTGAACAACGGTCTTTGGTCGAGCGCCACCAGCTACATATCCCTGCCGTCGTTGAACTTGGAGTTTTGGGCTCGCTCTGAGAAGCTCTTAGAGCAACCCATCAATCTGGACTTTGCTCTGTTGAGCATCAATGGCCCTGTTCTGGGTATACCCTTGGGTGTGATGCGCCTCGCCACGCTTTTCGGCCAGCTTTGTCTGGGAAGAGAATCCGCAAGCATGGAAGAACTAGTGAAGCTAAGGACCGAGGTCACAGCCTGGGAAGACTTTGCCCTGCAAGCTGTGGCGCAATCCGATGCATCCGATACGCTAAACAGGGACGCCGACTGCCTATACGCCATGATCGCTTCTATTCTCATGCAGCATCTCATGGCTTTTGGCCCAGGCACAGGGCTTTCCAAGGTATCTCCCACAGAGAGTTGGCAAGCTTGTGTGGCACTTCGGATCCTGTCCAGACGTGCTGGCGATCATCTCTGGTCCGAGTGCTTTATTGGAACATGGCCTGTATACGCTCTTGGTTTCTTGCTATCTGAAAGCGAGGACATAGATATTGTGCGTCGCGACATGCAACGTCGGCGGGAGCTCACGGGTTTCTGGATAGTCAAGCGTTTCCAGGAAGACTTGGAGAGGTCTTGGGCTTGGCTGGAGCCAGACTCACCCTCGGCATCCTTCAACTACAATGTCTCAGACACGCTTATTTCTGCTCCCTTTCAGTCTCTCATACCTATTGTAGCATTATGAGACAAAGGCACAATGAAGTTTGAATGGGAACAAAGTGGAAAGGGCAGCTTCCAGCTATTTATTCTTTTACAAAAATCTCATCCATTTATCTTGATGTGTATAAGCCTTAACTTAGTTCAGAGAATACAAAAGAAAGGTAAAGGTTTTAAAAACAGTGTGGAATGATCAGTGTGCCATTCTAAAGCTCACTCCATGGTACCTTTGACTACACCTCAAAGTCCGCTGGCTTCGGGAGATTATTGCGAACGTAATCATCAGACATGGCCGGGTCATCGTCTGTACTATAACGACGCAAAGAAGATCTCCGTTGCGTGTCCAGCTGTGCCGGATACTTGCCAGTACCAGATGTCGCCCTGCGCATCTCATCCCCAGTCCCACCGTGGAGAGTTTTCGATTCTGAGAAGATATTCGTCGTCTTCTCTGTCGTAGAAAGGCTGCATGTCGGTATCGAAATCGGGGTCTTCGTCTACATCGGGGACTTCTGGTCTCTCTGGCAGTTCCCTTTCAGTAGCGAACTTCCTGAGCTTCCCATATCCATCTCTCCAGAGGCCCGTTTCTGAGTCCCACGAAATCTGGCCCTGGATAGTCCAGGAGTCGCCTTTTAGCTGCTCTCGTTGCTCAAAAGGTTTGTTGACTTCTTCATCAGTGGCAGGGGCGTAGTAATTTTCATCCGACCCAACGTATAAGCCCGTCTCGGAATGGTAGATCCTTCAAGGCCCAATACTAGCTTTGACATCCTTCAAGTTGTGTCCTCTCTGCTTCCAGCGACTGTCCCGCGTAGCCTGGAACGCAGCACACTCGCAGGTAATCATATCGAAACTCAGGGTATGCGTAGATATCTGCGTCTCTCCACCTACTAATCTAGAGATAGGCAATGATTTCTCCGGATAGGGATCATCTGTGCGGTTGACGTAGGTAAGAACTGCCTGCTCAGTTACATGCTCATGCATATTTTCCCGACGGGACTCCGAGCCGTTGTTGGTGATGTTGCAGTACTCGTCGTCGTCGGTCTCATCTTCTGACGCTATAACGAATTTATCCAGTTGCAACAAATTCAATTTTGAAAGCTCCGCAAGAAAAGAAGCGTGGACTACCGAAGAGGTGAAGCTCACTCTTTTTAGTGTTTTGGCGTGGCGTCGGATGAAATCGACAGTCTCCCAGATCAGCGGATCCCCAGGACGCACAATAAGATCCATTCGCACAAATTCCATGCTGACAAGTTTTGGCAGTGTGGGAATGATGCTTGGATAGCACGGTTGAATGGCCTCCTCGTTGCATATTTTCAAAGTTTCCAAGCTTCTAGCGTTTGCAAGGCAAGCCGCAAGGTCTGTGGAAAGGTTACCCCCATGGTCGTCGAAGGCGATGCAGAGATCTAAGTGAAGAAGATGTTCGAAAATATTAGGCTCCCAAAGGTTTGAATAGCATCGGGTTTCCTCATCTGCGTAGAGAAGACAAGTAATCTTGCTTGTTGGTCCTTTGTCTTTGGCCTGGGTTGTGGGGGTTCCGAGTAGCGGAAGGAGGAAATCTGTAAAGCCAACATTGAAGCGCGGGAAAGTCCAGTGTAACTGTAAAAGGGTCCTAAGACCGTCAACGCTTATGGAATACCCCAGTGACGAAACCTGAAGCCGCCGCTGAGCGTCCATAGGCCTTGAAGCCAGGGTATGTACATTGGGCATGTTGTTGCGGACAGCAGATACAAAATCATCCCGAATATCTGATCGTGGCATTAGACGTCCATTGTCGTGTATCATATCCGCAGTAGACTGGCCCGGGACACGATATGTGTTGTCTATCGTGGTCCGATCCCAGATATTCTGAATATCCAACATAAAGAGAAAATACGTGAACTCGATGAGCTCTGTAAAGAACTGGCCATCGCCATCGCCACTAAACAGGTCCCGCTTCCAGTCAGGGTTTTTGAGGTAGGAAAAGTCAAACGCAAGCTCTTCCCAGACAATGACTCGGACCAGTGGGGCAAGATGCGTAGATGCTGAAATATTGAAGAAGCTCTGAAAATCTCGAACAAGAGGGGAGATCCGAATACTATAGAAAAGAACTGGCGTCGCTGCGATGGCTAGTTGGCGGCAGGTGAGTCTTATTGACTTGATATCTTGTCTTGACAAGGTATCAACAGAGCAGACCTCGTCGAGAAGCTCGCGAGGCAGGGTAACGAGTCTCATGATAAGCCTTGGGTTCGACGTCGTGAGAAGCTGAGGGAAGGCAAGAAAAATTCAGACTTATATCCTAAAAGATGAAAAGACTTTAGTAGTCAGGGCAGTAGGCACGTGTATATCGGTATCATGGATCCAATGGCGGCAGAGGGAGGCTTGCCAGGCCCTGGCTTGTGGAAACTTACACAATTCATCGTGACAGGGGCTCAAAGGCTGATACTACTGCTAAATTTCCTGTAGTACTATGTCTGAACTCAAGATTTCTGGCCGCATTGGCCAAGCCTGCCATTAATTCTAATCTCGAGACCAATTAATACGAAACGTCTACTAAATTTCAATTAATTAAGCTTATAGTGCACAGTATGTTTAGACCTTAACTATAATGTCTATTATAAGCTTTTATCACAACTGCATAAGTCTAATAAAACTGGTAGACTAATTGATGCTTAAAGCTTATAGCATCTCAGTGAGATATATCAAGCCAACACACTGAAAATACCTAGTCAGCTCAAAACTGGTAGCGTCTTAGGTTTTTAAATCGTAATGCAGCAAAGGGGATTTTACTGAGATATTTTATAAGTTACTAAATTTAAACAATACCTGATTAATTCCTGAATTATTATGCTGAGCTTATGATCTTGAGCTGGTCCTTGGGATCCTACCATTCTACGTAGTGACTGGATGCAGAAAGAAACGATCGCATCGACTGAGAAGCACCTTTTTGTATTACTAATATAGCATTGAGTCTTCAAGCTGAGAGAAGAAAGTGAAAGCCTAACTAAATCATTAGTCGTGCGCACATTGAATTCATATCTGAGACATACCGAAGAATCAAGATCCAACCAGTCAGTAGGCTGCCACTGACTCAATGGATTTATTATAGACTGGAGTCCCGAACTCGTTTCATCCTGATCATCAAACATGGAACCCAGCTCATCTATACTCGTCCCCGACTCATGTTCACTCGAGATGAGTGACTCTTGCTGACATTGAATTGCCTGCGATGGCCTTGTAGCATGCTGCGGTCCTTGTCTTGCTTCTTGTCGTAGTTCTTCGATGATGATACTATATCTTCGACTGGCAGACTCAGCAGCGATAGTTCTCGCAAGATGATTCTGGCATTTCTCTGCTAGGTCGAAGAGCAGGGCATTACCGGGATCAGCGGTGGTGTTGCTTCGTTGTTGAATGTCCCATACGTACACCACTGCTAACGCGCAGAAGGTTACGTATGGCATCCACCATAGAGCATGAAATAAGACTGACTTCTCAGAAAACATGCCGTCGACAATTTCTAGTGCAAGTTTTGCTGCGCTTATGCACTGCGTCACGCATGCTTTTAAGGCAGGACTGCAGTCTTCTGAATGATCGAGGAGAAAGGGCCGGGTTGTATGCATTACAGCGTGGCAATAGGCAAGCTTCAGAGCAGTTGCTTGTCGAGAGAATATCGGTATTAGGCTTGAAGGACGTACCGTGCCGAGGTGGGGAGGGAGAGCTTGACGCCATTCGTGGAGCTGTTTGATGAAGCCTTGTGCGGCTGCGAGGCGGTCTTCCGGTGGCATCTTTTTGAGTGAGTAGACTTGCCGTGAGACATTTTCGATAATTATTGCAATCCTTGTAGGTTGTAAGTGGTTATATAGACGTCTTGTGAGATCTCTCTTACCTAGCGTGAAAGAGTAGCGAGTCAACATGGCAGTCCATGGCGGGCTCCAGTGGTGACGGTCCTTGTGGCGTCATATCCTCATCGTTGACCCTGTCGGGGAACTCCTGGTCGACATCATTGTCATGATAAAATCGAGGTCTTCCGAAGACAACAGCTAGGTATTTGTCTATAGTATACAGAACCCAGAACGTTCTTTTCCGACACTCAGACAAGATGTAATCGGATGGCTGTCGACCCCCATTCCGATATTGAGTCGACTTCCGATGCAGACCAAGCGCCGTGACAATAGGGACAGTATTTCCGAAGACATACCAAGCTTGGTTCATCCGAGATGTTTGGAGGAGATAAAGAACCTGTAATACTCGCGCCTGAGCGGATTCGAGTCGAGGTAGGCCGGTCTCTTGGGCTGTGAGCTCAGATGCTTGGAGAAAGTACTGTTCGCTCTGCTGTGACATTATAGACATGCCACCCGGAAGTGAGGCCTGTTCCGAGATTCGGTGTTGTCGAAAACTCGCAATAGCAAGAATATTAACGACTATCGCAGCTTTCGCATGGCCAATACCCGTGTCCAACGGCTGTCCGCTCTGAACATTGTTGATGACAGTTTCAAACCATGCCTGACAGTATTGTCTGTTCAGGACACGGTATGTGACGACACAGTTTTCGAAGTAGTAGTTGAACAGCTCAAAGGCCTCTGGCTGACTGACAAACATCAAACTCGAGTCACCCCTCGTAGTAAAGGGTTTATCGCCAGCAGACATGAGAGGCTGTAAATTCTCCGCACCCGTCAGGACTCCAGATCTTGACTCCGTTTGCTGCGTCTGCTGCGCCAATCTCTTCCACGCACGATGCACGAAAGTCAGATTCGACGTGGGATCAAAGAATTGACCCTCAATCTCCGCCGTCTCAAGACCTGAATCACCTTGTGACGTAGATCTTGAACTCGTTTGTTCAGGGTTAGTATCAGGAGGTGCAGAACTCATAGATCCTCGCTGTGGTCCGACGGTGGGTGGCGTCGGTGGCCTTCCTCTGCGATAAAGCGCGTCATATTGACAGTCCAGACGTCTTTTCACACAGCCTTCACAGGGTAGAGTTCCAGAGCATTTGAGCTTCTTGAGTTTACAGTGATCACAAGCTCGGCTAACCTAGCTTCTGTAAGAACAAGTACATAAATCCGTTTTGAACAAAAACAACTCACCTTTGACGCTTTCCGACGGTTCTCGGACCCGCGGGTTGTATCTGGCGATAGAGGCAGAACGCGTTTTGCCCGATTTACTGGATTTGTGGCCGTTGATGCTTCGGACAATGGTGTTGTTGTTACTGGGGTGGTCATTTTGGTGGGTTTCCGAGGTTGAAGGGGGAGAATCCGAGATGTGGAGGAGCAGAGTGCGGGGGGCTCGGATATTATTGAGCATGGGTGAGCTAGTTTGCCCCGGATTTTCTATGACCCCAGGCTCTAGCCAACCTGGGGTTACCAGGGGAAGTGGGATTAACTTTGTGGCATGTTCATCAGGCGATCCGTGTTTTTGGCTTGGATCTGATGAATCGAGTTGAAGATTGAGATTTGAAGTCGAATGGTAGAGTGGATATCCTAGTTTTCCACCTGGTCTTTGAGTTGTTGGAAATCCGATGCTAATGGCATCTGACGGTCCACTTCTATCACCAATAATTATACGTCTTGTGAGTAATAGCATCATGACTTTAAGGCTTGCTCTCAGATTCCGAGAAAAGTATTGTTTGATTGCCTCTGTAGTTGACTTATTGACTTTTCAGTCGCTTTCAGCAATTTTAGATAGAAATCACAGATGACAAGCTGTTTAACAGATGATATGAGATTCTTTTGTTCTAAATCTACAGTACAGGCTCTATGCTCTTCAAATCCAAATCATAATCTAAGCAACCTTCTTCAGAGTCGCTGATGAAATAGCAGCATGAATCTCCTCCTCGGCTCCATCAGGAAGAGGCAACAGAGGTGATCGCACAGTAGCATGTGACAAAATACCCCTAGCAACAAGCGCATGCTTAAGCGCAACAGTACCCTCCATATGCGAGCCCCGGTGGTAAACAGCCTTGGTGACGGGCAGAAGCAGGTCGTGAATCTCCCTTGCCTTAGCGTAGTCCTTGGCCTTGCCAGCCTTGATCAGCTCGAGAAGAGGCTCAGGGGCAATACCACCGTATCCGACAAGCATGCCATCCACGTCAAAGGCAGTGTGGAGAAGGTACTCGTCGTGGCAGGTAAGTACGGGAACATTGGGACGCTCGCGGCGGAAGACGGGGATCTCAGTATCCCAGCGTCGCATGTTGCGAACACCGTTCTTCATAGCGATGACACCAGGTAGAGCCGCAATGTCGAGAAGAGTCTGGAGGTTGTACGTGGCCTTTGTGTTATCAGGATACTGGAACAAGATCAGAGGCAGTTTTGAGACCTCGTAGACAACCTTGTAGCGATCCTGCGGCGCACCAGGCTGGTAGCCGAAGCGCAGCCATCCGTGCGAGGGGTACAGGAGACCAGCCTGGGCGCCAGCCTCTTTGGCACGCTTGGCTTCGATAGCAGCGACTTCAGTGCCCTCGCCGGTGATGCCGGCGATGATGGGGATCTTGTTGTCGACGGACTTGACGAACGCCTTGATGGTGTCGACCTGCTCTTGCTGGGTGAGGAAGGTTCCCTCTCCGGCGTGGCCTAGAACGACAAGGCCCTTGACGCCATCGATGCTGCCGAGCCACGAGCCCAGACGCTGGATGGCGTCGTAGTCGACTTTACCATCCTTGGTGAAGGGGGTGACGGGAGCGGGGACGAGGCCTTTGAGATCGAAAGACATTGTGATTGGTTGAGACTTGTAAGTGTCAAAGTGTGATTTGGAGGTAGTGATAATGTCTGAGATTTACAAGATTGCTCTTGTTGCTGTTGTGATTGTTGATTGGTGTGATGATTTGATTCTCTTCCATTGAGTTTATCGTCTTCTTATATATCTAAAAGAAGTCCCCATTTCGCGTCTCGGCCTCATCTTCAGAAGGCGAACTCACGAACTGGACGACAATCCTCCCGACAGAATCCGAGTATCCGAGGTCTCAACACTTACAACCAGAATGTCTTTTAATGGCGTATTTTGGATTTCCGAGCATGCCCGGATTCTTTCTCCGGAGTGACAAACTCATTTCCACTCATGACCCCATATTCTACTAGCTCATCCCGGAAATCACTCTCATTCGTTAACCCACCACTAGTTCCCTCCATCGTCTCACCCCCCGCATCCCCGGACTTTGCAACTCCACAATCCCAACCCCAGACTCTGGGACCTAGTTCCGCATGACTATGATTTCTTGAAATTTCCCTGTTCTCCTTCGCAATGACACTCAGCTGAATAATTCAGGCCGGGATATAAAGGTATCTCCTGGACCTTGGTCTTCCCTTTTTTTTCCATCAGACATCTTCTCATCGTTTCAAGAAGATATCAGCTCGCAATGGCAACTCAGACTCAAGATATCGAACGCGAGTTTTCGCGCGATGAAAAGTCTAGGATCATGCATAATGAGCATGCCCAGGGTGGTCTATCTCCAGAAGATGCTGATTTCTTGAACAACTTTCCTGAGGAGAGGAAGAAGGCTGTTATTCGAAAAGTCGATGTAAGTTCTTACCGCGATGGATATTTGTCTTTACTGACGCATATCAGTGGCGATTGATTCCTATGCTTGTTCTCTTGTATCTTATTGCATATCTGGACAAGACCAACATTGGTAGGTCACATTAAGATTTGTCTAATAGGGTCATTGGCTAACTTCTATAGGAAATGCAAAGATTGAAGGCATGACTGATGACTTGCACCTCAAGGGCATCGAGTACAACATCGTCACCGCCATCTTCTTCATCCCCTTCGTCCTCTGCGAAGTCCCTTCCAACATGATTCTTCACAAGTTCAAGAGACCATCTTGGTACATGGGCGGCATCGTCTTTTGCTGGGGTGTCATCATGACTCTAACTGCCTTGGTGCAAAACTACGCTGGACTTCTGGCCATTCGATTCTTACTTGGTATCTTTGAGTAGGTCCCCTTGATCCCACCAAGGTTTCATAATCACATATTGACTTGTATAGGGCCGGTTTCCTCCCTGGTGCAATCCTAATCATCTCAAACTGGTACCTCCCTAACGAAACGCAAACTCGGATCGCAATTCTCTACACATCAGCTGCAACAGGTGGTGCCTTTTCCGGCCTTCTAGCCTTCGCCATCGCCAAAATGGACGGCATGGCGGGAATGGAAGGCTGGCGCTGGATCTTCCTCATCGAAGGTCTCTTCACCGTCGTCGTCGCCATAATGTGCGTCTTTCTCCTCTGCGACTCACCAGCCCTTTCAACACGCTGGCTCGACGCCGATGAGATCCGATATCTTGAGCTCCGACAGCTTAGCCGGCGAGCTGCAGTTCCCATGGACTACAAGGAGAACGACCATTTCAATCTTGGTCTGTTCAAGGATATTCTCATGGATTACAAGATTTGGCTCTTGTTCTTTGCGAACTGGTCGAACGCTGTTCCTAACTATGCTATGAAGTTCACTATGCCCACTATCCTCAGGGGTATGGGATATACTTCTTCTGACGCGCAGTTGATGACGATTCCTCCCTATGCTATTGGAGCTATCTCGGCTTATGGGTTTGCTATCTTTGCGGATAAGTACTCATGGCGTGCTCCTTTCATCTTGGGGCCTCAGTGCTGTCTTGTTGTTGCTTTCATCATCCTGTTTGTCAAGTCCAGCAACATTGAGGACAACATTGCTGTTTGTTACTTTGCCGTCTGTCTCGCATGCTTCGGGTAAGTCGTCGTCCACCGCCATCGTACTCAGTCACTAACGTCACCAGCATGTATCCTATTCTCCCTGGCGTCAACGCCTGGAACGTCGCCAACACACCCGATCCCGCCAAACGATCCGTCAACATTGGTCTTCTCGTTTGCGTCGGCAACATCGGTGGCCTCATCGGCTCTTACATCTACCTCGAGCGTGAAGCACCCCGATACCCAACTGGTTACGGAACTTCTCTGGCTTTCGGCTTGGCTGGTGTTGTTGCAGTCTTATTGCTGGAGACTCTCCTTAAGAGAGGTAATGCCAAGAAGGCTAAGATGACTGAGGAAGAGGTACGACAGAGATACACAGATGAGGATCTCATTCGCATGGGAGAGAAGAGCCCACTGTTCAAGTATGCTCTGTAGATATATTCTGGTATTATCTGACAGGCATAGCAAATATCACATTGGCTCACTTAATAAACGGTCATGAGATCCCCGCATAATCCTCCCAGCCTTATTTACCCGCCCAACGTCGCCTAGTCTCACCACTTACCCCAACCCCGAACCTTCTGACAATGTCTCACCCCCTCTTGTGACATGATTGGTGCCCACAGCCCGGACAACCCATGTCCAGGCAGCATCTTTCTCGCCTCTTTGATTCGAGCCAAGCATTGGCACGACACAAACCAACCCTTGCCTTTGGTTGGATAATCATGACGTTGCGGTTTTTACCTTATAATCAGCCGCATTCCATCCGCTTTTTTCTTTGCTGATAACCCCAGATCTTACAACTCTTAGTCTACTAGGTGGTGTCCGCAAAATGTCGCGATGGCGCCAAATCCCGATGTCACCACGAGAGCGCAGCAGGTACTAGAGGCGTGGAGTCAAGGCTTCAATGTCGGGGCTGTGATTATTCTGCTTTTGCTGGTTTTGTGCAATTATCGGAAGAATACGCTTTTGCATAAGCTTATTCTCGGTGAGGTGAGTAATTCCTTTCTTTGTTTCTATCAACTGAACATTTATTAATCATAAACAGCTTCTCCTTGCACTTGGGCATGGGTTCTTCTGCTTCTTTGACGAGCCTGTATATGGATGGTAGTATTGCATTGATCCATTAGTAAATAGATTGTTAACTTAGAACAGGGTCCTCAGCAGCACCGCAACTCTGTTATATATCTCATACTTGATCCACAACCTCATCGCATGGCTCAAGATCCGACCCTTTCTCCCAAAATGGGGAGCACGTGTATTCATCATCTCACTTCTCATCGTCCAACCCTACTGGGTTCTCGAAACCTGGGCCAATTTTCAGTATCACAACCATCTCGGTAGTAAAATCTTCAACACATCACGACTCCTCGAACCGCTATTCAGAGATCCCTGGTGGGTATTCACGACTATCAAGCTGGTTCTAGCCATCAACGAGAACTACGAGTTTACGATTCCGGGCCTTATTCGAACCAGTCCTCGATTTGGAATCATGTTGTTCTGTTTGTTCTTGTCCATCGTCTTTTTGATCACTGATGTCATTTTCATGATTGCCGTGTCGAAAAGAGGGGGCATCAATCCTTTTTGGAGGGTGAGTTTCTTTGTTCTTCCATCCAAGCCACTTCTAACAAGTTTAGCTCGCTTTGGTTTTCAAGTGTGCTTCTGATGTCATTTTTCTGGATGATTTCAAAAGCGTGCTTGACCGAATTTCAGAATCAGCTATGCGAAAGATTACAACATTTGAATATCGAGACAACACATCACCGTCTGTTAATCAACAAAATTCTGTTGATTTTTCCTCACCCAACTCTCAACGAAAAAGCTCCAGATTTGGATCATCTTCCAGGGCGGAAATGGGCTCAATTCTTCATCCAGTGGGATCTCGGGATGATGGTCATTATGAATTTGCTTCAAACTATAGCCAGGCTTCCGTGGAAGACGGTGCTGCACGGTCATGGCTTGAAGACGATGCAAGACGTTCAAGCTCCCATTCGCCAAGACGGAGAGGGGAGTCCCAGGATAACATGGTCACTATACAAGAGGTGCGTATGCCATTATAAGATTGTGGGCTTGAATTGACTCGATGATAGGATGATAGGAGCAACGAAGTGGAGGACATCCCGATGGAGCCAGTAAGGGCGCGGACAAGGAATGATCAAGCACGTTAAAAATGGCGTATGAGGTATAAGTATTATATCATGATAATATAAATCTATATATGGTATTCCCACCAACTATGAAAAAATGAAGCTTATTCTTTGATCCCAATACACATTATACTATGCCATGTCTTCTCTATGACTGACTCCCTATCTCCATAGCAATATTAAGCATACTCCTCGGCCACCAAGTCTCAATCCCCAAAAACTCCCCAAAGAAATTCTTCCTATTCGTATACTTCACTATCCTGCTCAACTCACAAGCCCCAATACCTCCAATCCACCAGACACCGTCCAACAGCATGACCAAAACAAGCCAGTGAGAAAATATATCCATAGCAAGTCTCGTCGTCTCGGAGACATCGCCTTCGCACTGAATTCCCTCGTCGGGAATACCATCAGGGCTTGTAGGTATGTTATCCAGGACAGACTCGACGATGCTGAGGAATTCGCCGGGAATCCGGTTCAGGAACCACATTATCGTCCGGCGGAGAGGTTTGGGCGGCGTCGAGAATGTCACGCGGGCCATGTAACTTCGAAGCCAGGGTGAGACATCTGAGAGCTGGCTAAGTGCAGCCCAGCCCGCCTCGAGGTCAGGTTGTTGGGAATCTGTATAAGGGCTCTGGTCTGGGTGAAACAGCTCGTTTATGATACAGCCCAACGCGTCTAGAGCCACAAGACAAGCTTGAAGTTCAACATCGTCACCCTGTGACTCCCAAGATGGCTTCAAGTGCGCAGCAAAGTCCAATGCCTGCGCTCTCGTTCGTAACTTCTCCAGCGCCGGACCTGAAGTCGCCGCGATGATTGGCATGAGAAGTTGCTCTGTCTGGGGAGTAGGCCCATTCTCGCCCGAAGGGACCAAGCCACTAGTCGACTGGCTGCTCAGCGTGATAATATCAGGTGGACTAGCCGTAAAGTCCTCCAAGAATCCAAAGTCTTTCGTCGAGTGCAAAAGGCCCGTATAAGCCAAATGCGCCGCCCGAATAAGCGTCATCCAATGTAGCTGCGCCGGTGCCAGACTAGTTCTCTCCCCTGCATCCAATGTCTTTGCAACGTTAATTCTCACAGCGTGGTTGGCTGTTGCGTAGAGAACCATTAGAGGCGCATTCGCAACAACGTGGTCGTAATGATTAGAAATTGGAATATCAGCCCTGGTCTGACGAAGGGAGGCCCTATGATGCTCATCCGCAAGAGCGAGCAAATGTCTGACTTGGCTATTTTCGATATGCTGCAAGGGCTGAGATATCAAATCATGGCATTTTCGCACAGCTGCGAGAGCGAGGATAGAGCTCATGAGGGATTTACTTCTGAAAGCCAAGTTTGGGAAGCCAACCTGCAGAGCATACAGATCGTCGTCGTCGTATGCTAGCGAACGAGCTGTGTGGGAGAGATAGTAGCTGAAGAGATCAAGTTCTGCGGCGCCGAGATCGACGGATGGAAGGGGGATTTCTGGAGGGAGGAGAGAGAAGTTGGGACTCGGTGCGAGATAGGGCGATAAACCCGGCGAGAGATCTGATGTTGAGAGACTTGCGCTTGTTGAGCGGGCGTAGTGTGGTGTTGGGATGGTGAGGGACTGCAGCTGACTCCATGAATTGTCCTGTTGGGTTGGTGATCGCAAAGAGCGAGATTTTTGACGAGGGTATTCACATGGTATGTCTTTATCGAGACATCGTGAACATTGAGGTCTTTTCTCATCACACTGCTCCCATTAGAACTGAAGTCAATTGGTGATGAATGGGTGTAATTACCTTCTTTCTCCGCTGTTTGCACCCCAAGCATCCATGTCTAGACTTTGTATGGGATCTTCGCGATCTAACATTCGAAGTAGTGGGACTTGGTGTTTTATTCGCACTAGGCGATGGTGAATCTTGAATGGTAGACATATTGCTCTATATTCTCTATGGTCAGACAATAAGGTAAGCCAGCATGATTGAACCGCGTGGCGACTAGACTTATATATCCCCTCCTCTCAATTAAGCTTACATCGTCACAGCTTCAGATCGTGTTTTAAGTGGTTGGCGCGAGATCCACATTCGAACCGCAGCCAAAATGATTTGAATTAATTTCTCAGCCTCGAAATTGAGCTACGTAATCACCCGCCCCAGTGACAATACCCAGCACCGCGGGTCCGTCCGTCCAAGCGGAGAAAAACACTGCGCCTCGCTAGGCTCAGCCCCGAGAATTTGGAATTTCTGTCAGCGTGATGACTTGGAAGACGAGCCAATTGGAAGTGAGGTGGTGGTCGGCCAGAGCGAAAATGGACGCCGAGTTGCTACTGTACCCAGTCTATAAAGAACATCCCGACATTTAACATCAAAAGCAACAGCTCTTCTACAGAACTGTTCCAAGGAGCAGCCAGTCCAGTCTGCGTCCATTGCGGCCAATAGACCTACAAGAGACACAGCGTCACACGAAGCGCCCGTCGCGAAAACGGCCCAATACGGTGGTGAATACTACCCTGCGGTGCCATGCTGACAGTGAATGAGTCGAAGTGTCGGTGAGCTAATGATTGCCGCTAGAAGAGAATTGGAAGGGCGGGAGAATAAACTCGCCGATCATATGCAGTCATCTTGGTGCGTAGGTTTATCGGCAGTCAGTGAGGCCAGTTTAGGGTGATTATGTATAGGATGAGGATTAGGCAGCGACATTAGGAGAACGGGGATACACAGTTTTGAATGATGTAATATTACCATTGAAGCATCTGGATCAGCTCAGAACAAAATATTGCGAAAACCAAGGAAAGCATGAATGGTATAGGGTAGTCGACCGCAAAACGAGGTTACATCAATCATCAATATTCTCTTGCTGGTACAGTGGTATCTAAATAGCCAATCCTCTCTGAATCTGACACATAACTACACCAGACAATCCAGGTATCCCACCAGCTCTCTGTCTAGGGTATATGCCAACCTCTCAATACCTATCCACCTCAACACTGCGTACGATGTGCGCGCTACGGTAACCCATTCTATAGTGCCTCCGAAAGCCGCTCCCGTGTTCCCTGCATCCACTCTCTTCTCTGTCTTCGCTCCCCTCTCGATCTTCTTCAAGATCTTCATTGTCATCTTCTCGCTCTTCTTCCTTGATCTCAACATCTTCAATCGTGGGCGCAACGCTGTTCTGTCCCGTCGGGTGTCGAGGGCTTTGAACTACAGAAATTCTCAGCTTCAACCTCAAGGACTACGATTCGTCGTGTTACCTGTACTCCGTCCCACGGACTGATCTGGGGCACTGTTCTCGGGACCTTGATGGCTTCCTGGTTGATGACCGTGGGTTCTTTGCGGTACGGGCGCGCCATCCTGCGTGGCTCCGGTGGGAGGGTCCCAGCACCACTCTGCATAGTATTCGATGTACTCTTCAACGGATTCCCTGTGCCGAGTGCGAGGGCAAGCCTTATCGTAGACCTTGAGCTTGTTCAACGGGACCCAACCCGACCTGCAGTCATATGGGAAATCTTGGGCCGCCCGGAAGAAAAGACCTGGAAGGCTACGCTTGTGAGCCAAGTCACCATTGTCTTCATAGCCAGGGGCCCAAGGTGGTGGAGTAAGATCCGTGGGTTTCGCACCATCGTAGCATTTGGGGATTGTGGTGTGGAGTTCTACTTCTTGTAGGGTCTTGTTGATCTTGAAACGCGGGAAAGGTCCCCACGGAAGGATCATGAGAGGATAAAAGAACTTGGTCTTGTCATTGTACAAGCAGACAAGGTCGCCCGGCTTTGCATTGATGATCCGGGGATCAACGTCTTTTAGAGCCGCCGGAGGTACCCAGTGATTGTTAGGATTCCTCGGCCTTCCGCGCTTCCCTTTCTTCTTTCGTGTATTCGCGTGCTTCGGGCGTTGGGATGGCACTTCATCTTCAGTTTCAAGCTCTGTCTCGTCGGGATCTGGATCCGGAGGTAGGGTACAGAGCGCATTATTTTTCTCGGCGAGCTCGGCATTGCAGTCCGACACATGGGTGCCCAGCACCTGAACAACCTGCTCCTCTGTGATAGCAGAAAAGCGACCGTGGCTGTGATAGAAATGGTCATAGGCCTCCATAACAGCATCCTCCCCCTGAAACGGTTTATCGCACTCCTTGCACTCCAAGATGTACCAATTTCCTTGGTGGAACGGAAACTGCACAATCCTGTACTTGGCTGGAGCGTCGCCACCCTGAAAGACCTCGTTGAATTTGATAGATCGGTCTGGCGTGAGGGAAGGCGTTACTTCGCCTCGACGACTGCGCTTGACGGGTCGGTTCTCATCGTTTGAGATGTTGGAGGATCTTCGTCGCGATGCAGAGGCTCGGGGCTTTCTGCTCGAGATATGTTCGGCGTTTCTGGCCGACGGGGGCTGGGATCTAGCGGTCGCATCGCGCTCTGGCTCGGCTCTTTCCAGACTATCGCGTACTACAGAGCTGCGCGAAAGTGTTGGTATCGAACTAGTTGGCAAAGGAGCTCGTGGAGCTGGGGGCGTAGGTATCGAATCAGCTGGAAGAGGGTCTCGTGGAGCCTGGGATGTAGAAGCTGCGAGCGCCTGGAGGCCCTCAGGAACCGTGCCCCAATCGTTGAGGAGCTGTTTCGAAATCCGAGCTATGTCCTTGTCGATTTCCTCCTGGAGCCTGGACTTTTCCAAAACAAGCGTCGTAAGCGGGCGGAGATCAATGTTGCCAGCTGTGTCCTCGCGGAATCCCTTAGCCTTCTGTTGGGCCAGCTCCTCAAGCTGATCGACGCGTCGCTGCCGCGCAAGGATCTCTGGATTTCTGAAGTAGTTGTCTAGCGCCTGGAGCCGCGGCACCTTGTCCAAGATGGACTTTGAGATTGCGGCTAGATCGTCCATGCTGGACGTCAATCGGGCGGCACTTCACAAGAGAAGATGGAGCGGGAGCATGAGAAGGATGTCATGAATGAATTATCGCAGTCGCAGTCGCATTCGAGAGGGTGAAGGATGGAGGGAGGGAAACGGGATATGCGGGGGGGTTGAAAGCGCATTGAAGCTGTGAGCCGTTTGCTATGACCAGGCTTTGAGCTCGGACCAATGGACGTTGGTTGCTGGTTGCAAGCGAGTGCGCTAAGCACCAACAATCACACGAATAAAGACTAGCGCCGCTTCCTATTGGCAAATGATTCTCTCTTCCCTCTTGTCTCAGCGGGCAGCGACAGTGAGTGTGACATCCACTATATCAATGTAGGAAAATATGTGAAAGCATGTAAAGTAGGTATATTAAGGAGGCGTAAGAAAATAAAGACATATATACAAGAAACAGAAGTTCGAGACAGTGAAATGTGAAACTAGGTCTACGCTTGCACGCAAACCCAATAGTCCGCCCACAAGCTCTTACAAGTCGAACCGATAGCAGGATTCCACTTGAAGAGATTGGCCATCGTGATCTTGTAGTAATTCTGAATCGAGGCGCAAGTAGTGGTAGAATTTACTAGATGAAACTTCTTGCAGTTCTTGATCAAGCCGCTCTGGATAGGCGAAGGAGTCGTGGCACCGTTGCTTGGTTGGGTAGGAGTAGGCTTTTGTCCAACTACGCCCACGCAGACGTTATAACCAACCCACAAAGCGGTGCATTTAGAACCTATAGCTGGGTTCCATGCATAAAAGTCCGCGAATGAGATCTTGTAGTAATCCTGAATCGAAGCACAGGTCGTCGTCGATTTGACTGGATGAAATTTGTTACAGTTCTTGGTCATACCGGCCTGGATCGGCGTGGGAGTTGATATTCCGTTGCCAGTGCTGGTTGGTGAAGGCGTTTGGCCGATGACACCTACACAGACGTTGTAGTCTACCAAGAGTAAAGTGCACTTTGAGCCTATGGCGGGATTCCAGGCATAAAAGTCTGCGAATGAAATTTTGTAATAGTCCTGAATCGAGGCACACGTAGTTGTTGACTTGATTTTGTGGAACTTGTTACAGTTCTTGGCCATGCCGGTCTGAATAGGCGTGGGCGCGGTGATTCCATTGCTAGGCGTTGTAGGAGTCGGGGCTGTCCAGCCAACCACACTGACACAAACCCAATAGTCCACGAGCAAAGACTGACAATTGGTGCCGACGGCGGGGTTCCAGGAGTAAAAGTCCTTGAGGGGGAGTTTATAGTAGTTCTCTATGGAGTTGCAAGTGGTGGTCGATTTGATGAGATGGAACTTGTTGCAGCTCTTGGTCATACCGGCCTGGATAGGTGATGGCGTTTCTATCCCATTGGTGGGCTTAGTAGACTGTGTAGGAGTTGCTGTATGTCCTATGACAGACACACAGACCCAGGCATTAGCCCATAATCCTGAGCAGCCAGTGCCGAGCTTGGGGTTCCAGGTCGTGAACTGGGCTAGGGTGATGCCGTGCTTGGAGGAGACTGCATTGCAGTTGTCACCTTGCTCGACAAAGAAGAACTTGTTGCAGTTCTGTACCATGCCAGGCTGGATTGGCTCGGGTGTCTTGACGCCATTACCACTGATGGTAGTTGTAGATGGCTTTGTAGGCGTGGTCTTTGAAGGAGCGAGTGTGGTGGACGACGGAGGAGCCGTGGTGAACTTGGTCGTGGTGCTGCTGATAACGGGTGCCTCTTTCTCCTGAATGCAATAAGAGAAACCCTCTTTGAAGTTCCCACACTCTGCAGTGATGGAAGGGTTCTGAGGTCATCCATTAGCTTTGGTCGTTATAAAAAACGGTCATAGCAAAGTACAAACCCATCTGATCAGGTCTTCCAAAGACAGATTCCACGCGTAAGGGATCAGCTCGCATGGAAGTGAGCCGTCGTTGTCGTACCAAGAAGCACAGTTCTGTGTAGTTCCCGGGGCTATAGGAATAGATGGCTTGTCATCGCGCCGATGATGAGATGAGAGGCCATGGCTGACCTGGAGAAGAAGGGAGAGAGCCCCAAGATGAAGGAGCTTCATGGCGAACAGAAATGAGAGGAAGTGTTGAAATTATTGCTTGGTTTAGCTAGAAATATACCTCAAAGAATGGATTTTGTTCATCCTATATACACTTTATAACTTGTTGGAATTCGGCTAGTCCCTCATTGTAGACGAGTAGCTCTGGATTTGTCTCCGTTCACACCATACTAGACCGGTACCACAGCCCCGGACAAATGACATGTAACCATCTGAATATTCTTTCTAATTAACGCAACAGTTTATCTTGTTTAACTCAGCCCCCAAGTTTGCTCAAACATCCTAGTAGCACAAGAGTTGTCTAGACATGGGTGAGTCAGGTTATCACTCCCAGCCAATCATACCACTTTATAGCTAGTCAAAAAGGTTAAATATATGCATATTTCTTGCATGCTGGTTCAAACTGCAACATTAATCGTACTATCCATCTACCTTTAGCCGAACATAATCAAATACTGGGGTTTGCATGTTACTACGCCACAATCACTCATATTGAGTCATTGACCAATACCGTCTCTGATCAACAACCTCCAGGTGACATGGCGCGGGCCGCCTTGCCGAGTCAATGCAGGTACCAGGGCACGAATGTAGATAAATATGCCATGCAATCCCTTTCCCAAACCCGTTTTCCCCACACAACCAAGTACTGAACCAACAAAGGATCAAAACCATGAATCTTTCTCTTCTCTTCGGGTCTGTCCGCTGCGTTCCGGTTCCTATGGCCATCAGACCACGCTGACATTGTGATTAGGACATTCCTGGGAACCTTTGCAGTCCTTGGCATGCAGGTGAAGGAGAAGCCTTCGCCGCCATTTCCCATTGACCTTGGCGTCAGTCTCATCTTTCCTCGGCCAAATGAGACGTACCGCCCCATCTACCCCTTTCCTATCGTGTTTGCCCTTACTGGAGCGGCAGAGGCGTGGCCCTATGGCTTCAAGCTGCAGTGGCGGCTGGAGGGTAACTGGACAACTCCCATCAAGAAAGAGGATGTGCCTGTCACCCATGGATCAGCTCCAGATTGGCTTTACAGCTCAGGGTCGCTTGATCCAGCGACGGAGCCATTCTTTGTGATCAACGCCACAGGCATCATGTCTAACACTTCTTATGCAGAGTGGAAGCTTGGGTGGAGTTTGTCAGTTCTACAAGAGTGCTATCCTGGACCTGAGCGATATTGGAAGTATGGGTCCATCAACTTCTCGACATCATCTTCTGGCCTCCTCCCCAGCTACAAGCCCAAAGGACCCTGCCCCCTCGAGATCCAGCACACTCGGTTCTTGGACAACAGAACAACGCCGAAAGAGGTAGTTGGGGATAGGAGGTCCGAAAGTTGCGTGGTGGTCACTGATCAGGAAGGAGAAGGTGATCCGTGTAGTGTTGATACTGGTCACGAGCTGGCAAACATGGTTCGTGCTGAGATGCTCAGATATGCAGAATGCCCTGATAATCAGTCGTGGCCTGACGAGAAGAATCTACTTGGTCCAGACTCTTGTCGGCGTCTGTATCCTAGTTCCAAGGACGCCGAGGATGTGGCAAATTTCATGTTACCTGCTGCTCTGACTGCGGTGGCGATGGGGGCTGCTGTTGTTCTTTTCTTCGCTTTGTAATTAAGTTCTAATTATCACTCCCTCAGGAGACGTGATCATACTGCTTGGCAAACCTGTGCCACATTTCTACCTCTCATACGGCGGCCGACTTGCTCAACAACACCATGTTTCCTTTGACTGATTGAACAAATGGAGGATTTATTCCACAACACAACCATCGGACCAAGGAGTTTTGCCCCGAACCTCAGTCTTCGCATCCTTGCCATGTATTCATTTGAGCGAGTTGCAAGGACCCTGGAACCAACAGACAGTTGCAGTCTATGCAGTCATGCCACCACTGAATTTAACCGTTATTTTTGAAAAGGACCGACACTATCGCCAAGACTTCAAAATTAGCCACCCGAGGAATGATGGGTTAGAAGACGATTGGGAACCTGTCGTGTGTTGTAATGATGAAAATGTCGGTTGCGACTTAATAGGATTCAATAAATAATGCTCTCAGTTTAGGGACTTGGAATTATAGCTGACCTTTACACTCTTTCAAACTTGTTTCTGGTAACTCTTTTCCAGCACATTCTTTTCATATTTCTTATTATTTACGCGGCGAATGACTTCCTTAGACATTCATCATGCGTGTCTTTATCTTTATAGCCGTCGTGCTATCTACGGTCTTTACCAACTACCCGGCTTTCGCTTCTGGGATCACAGCTCCTCAGCTGAATTCCTGCCCACCGCTCATTGACGAGGCAGGCTTTGACTCGTCAAACTGGATGCTCTTTACAAGTCTTGATGAAGCCTTGGCTTGTAACAACAAACCTAGACTTCTCGACTTTACCATTCATTACCCACTTCGACCATCGGGTCCTGGCAATGTCTTGAGAGCATGTACTTCTTACCAAGGAGAAATCCTCAACTTTGACAGTGGCACGAGCACCTCATCGATGGCTAGCAACAATCAGACCAAATCTAAGCTCGAGCTTGTTTGGGATGACACTGATGAGAAAGTCATTACGCCCCAAGCCATCACCGCACTGAAGGAACTGCAATCCTTTCTGTTGACTGAGGGCTCCAAAGAAAGACAATCAATCTTTTCTCAGTACGGTGACACATCTGTGGGCATTTACATTGGAGACAAGGTTGTGGCAAGTACAGTTGCCAACGTCGTCATCGAGGCTTTGATGAACCGTCTTCGAGAGTCTGGAATGCCAAGGAGACTTGGAGTTCAGCTTTGTGGTGATGGCCACAATTCTGGCTACACCTCTGGTATCATGATCGATACCAAACCTGGTCCTGCCTCGCTCATCAATGCCCAAGTAGCTGTGAGCGGCTGGAGTAATGCCACTTGCATCGACGGATTCCAGCACAGCTCAAGCTTTGGCAGCTTCCTCATCGAGACCATCAAGGAAGATCCCGCGGTTTCTGGACCCTACAACTCCACGGCATCGAAGCTCGCCAAGCGCGCAGAATGCAAGACCATCCAGGTCAAGTCGGGAGACGGCTGTGGCGATCTAGCTCAGCGTTGTGGAATCAAAGCAGCCGACTTCACAAAGTACAATAGCCAGACGAAAAACCTGTGCTCTACCTTGATCGACGGTCAGCATGTATGTTGCTCTTCTGGGGACTTGCCCGACTTTCGCCCCAAGCCCAAGCCTGACGGCGGCTGTGCAACATGTACTGTCGAATCAGGGGATTACTGCAGCAAGATTGCCGCTGCAAACTCTCTCAAGGTTGAAGATATTGAGAGTTTCAATAAGAACACCTGGGGCTGGTCTGGGTGCAAACTCTTGTTCGACAAGGCGGTGATTTGTTTGAGCAAAGGCGATCCGCCTATGCCCAACCCCATTGCCAATGCTGAATGCGGACCTCAGAAGCCTGGGACGAAGGCGCCTGAGAAGGGCAAAGACCTTGCCGATCTTAACCCGTGCCCTCTGAACGCATGCTGCAACATCTGGGGACAATGCGGCGTCACAGCAGACTTCTGCAAGAACACCACGCTTGGGGCTCCAGGTACTGCAAAGCCAGGGACCAACGGATGCATTTCCAACTGCGGCATCGATATCGTGAACAATAAGTCTCCCCAATCGTCTTTCATGAGTGTCGGCTACTTCGAGGCCTGGAACCAAGACCGGCCCTGCCTCTGGATGGACGTGTCGGAGCTCGAGAAGAGAACAGAGCTTACCCACGTCCATTTTTCATTTGCTCGACTCACTGATAGTTTCGAGGTCTATGTCAGCCACGTCTCCTACCAGTTCAATAAGTTCAAGAAGCTCAAAGGGCCCAAGCGCATTCTTGCCTTTGGGGGCTGGGTAGATTCTACTCACCCTACCAAGTATCACATTCTCCGCAACGCAGTCAAGATGGAGAATCGGCTTCAGGTTGCAAAGAATATCGCAGCCTTCATCAAGAAGCATGATCTTGATGGAGTTGATATTGACTGGGAGTATCCGGGAGCCCCAGATATCCCAGACATCCCCAAAGCCGACGAGGATGATGGGAAGAATTACCTTGGCCTGCTGACCCTTCTAAAGGGCCAACTGAGCGGTTTATCACTCTCCATTGCAGCTCCTGCTTCCTTCTGGTATTTGAAGCCCTACCCCATTAACAACATCGCCAAGGTGGTTGACTACATCATTTACATGACCTATGACCTGCACGGTCAATGGGACTATGACAACAAGTGGGCTTCTCCCGGCTGTCCGAAAGGAAACTGCTTGCGTTCCCATGTCAACCTCACAGAAACCATGGGCACTCTCGCCATGATAACCAAGGCTGGCGTGCCGTCGACCAAGGTTATCGTTGGAGTCACAAGCTACGGAAGGTCCTTCAAGATGGCGAAGAAGGGCTGCGTAGGTCCCATGTGCACGTTCCTCGGGTCCTCGACAGAGTCGTTGGCTCGCAAGGGCGTTTGCACTGGCGAGTCCGGATACATCTCAAATGCGGAGATTGAGAACATAGCCAACAAGCAGGCGACCTGGTGGATTGACGAGAGTGACTCGGATATCCTGGTGTACAACGACACTGAGTGGGTTGCCTACATGTCTGACTCGACCAAGAAGAGGCGAATTTCCAAGTATCAAGGTCTAAACTTTGGAGGCGTCACCGACTGGGCTGTTGATCTTCAAAAGTTTGGGAAGCTTGAAGACAAAAACTTGATCGAGATCATCGACAAGGACGGCAAATGCAAGTGGAAGACGAAAGACGGGTTTAGCTGTCTAGACAAAGCTGTCAAAGAGTCTGACATGAATCCCCAGGATCGCTGGAATGCAATGCGCGCACCGTGCGCCTGGAGAGACATGGCGTCTTCTTGGGTGGATAAGCGGTCGTCCCAGAATATCAACGTCACCGGAGAGGGGAACGCCAACAAGTTCTCTAGGCATGTCTCAGACCTTGCTGATGGTTATGAGAAGTTTGACTGTGCATCGTTTTCTGTAGGCGTCAATGGGTGCGAGCAGGAAGACAAGTGCGAGGACACTCAGGACTCGGGACCTGCCGGCTACTTTATCCTCAACTCTTTCAGCAGCATACATACTGTAAGTCGGTCTCCTTCCATACACTGCCGGTGGGCTAACATCTCTCTCAAGACGTTCAAAGGCCTTTGGCAGACTGTCGACAAGGTCGAGAATGGCATGCAGTCAAAGCTGGATCAACTGGTAGAAACGTTTGCTCCAGATGTGGATGAATCAAGCGAGTTCAATTTGATTGCAGACTTTTTCGGAATCGCCGTGGGGATGTTTGCCGCTCCGTTCTTCAACAAGAGTAAGTCACTGAGAAGGAACCTTTATTTTTGATGATTTGAACTGACTTCCCTATCAAGTTATGAAGACAAAAGATAGCCCAGCTGACATCAAGGATATTATTGCCAACACGGCTTCTTGGGGGGCTACAGTTGCCAAGGATATCCAGAACAGGTTCGTCTAAAGCACTCTCATAGTCGTGCCATCTACTCTAACAATCATGGATAGCAAGAGAGAAACGCCCAAGAGCAAAGTCGCTGGCAAGCTTAGCGAAATCTCAGATCTCTGGACTGAGTCTATCGAAGCATTCACCGAGCAAGCATTCCGCGGAGACGATGAATCCGTCGAGTACATTGGAGAATTGATCGCTGATGGTAAATTCAACAATGACGAGGTAACCTTTGACATGTCAGATCTTCGGAAACAACTGCGCAAAGTCTTCTTCGCAGTCCTCATCCCCGCGGCCTGGAAGGTTGGCGCCGGATATGCTCCCGCCTTCGTCATGGATTCCGGCTACGATTGCAACGCTGTTGGGCCTCTTGACTACGAGTACATTGCCCCGAGCACTGGTGAGGAGATGGGGTACTGCCACAAAGGCCGGAGGTACTATCTCCTTGCGCCGAATGGCCGGGAGCGGAACTGCGATCCTCAAGTACCCGGTGGCACAGGCGGTAATCCTACAGATTGCCATCCCAAGTACTTCACCGCTCCACAGGGAATAGAGAACCTGGATCCCAAGAATCAAGATGCCTATGACTGGGGGGGGATCACCGCTCAAGACCTCGTCGCTGGGTAAGCAAACCTGAGTCCGGATAGGTGATATTTTGCTAACTTGCAGACCAGGGCCGTCGAGGGCTGGAAGGCCAACAAGGAGAAAAACGGCGGTGGTTTTCTTGATCTGACAAAGACCAGCAACTACGGCTTTCTTCTTGACGATGGCTCAGACGAGGTCAATGTCAGATTGCCCGGTTTCATCCAGATCCCAGTGTGCTCGCCTGAAAGAGCAAGAGGGGGATGGAAGTTGTTCGATTCGTTATCCTCGAGCCAAAATCAGAAGGTCTTTGAGCAGCTCCCTTATTATCCATGCTGATGGCCATGTGTCTTTGAAGAACCTTTGGGCTGGTAGTGTGTTCAATGAGATGATCTGGGGACCTGGACTTGAGAGTGTGTGTTGGGCTGCTTAATTGTTTTTTAATTGTTTTTATATGTAATTGATATTCTTTATCTCGTCATTTGGTGACATCTTGGACGGCAAACATGGTTTAAAAACAATGGAACCTCTCCCTTCTGCCGTTCTTTGCTTAACAAGTGCCACGATATCCAGCACCAACGTCGCCCTTGTTATAGTTGTGTTGCTGGCCTGACGTCTGGCACGCGTTATAAAAAGCATCACCACTAAATCCATGTCCGGCTCCCTCTTGGCAACAGTTCCAATTCATTGACGCCTGGGAACAATGTTAGGTACCATCACTTGGAACGTCTGAAGGTTACTTACACCAGTAAACTGCCCGCATACGTTCATAGTAAGAGATTGTTCGGGATTCCAATTTCCATTGTTATCTTTAACGCAGCAGTTATGACAGCTATGGTCTTTAGCACTAAAGTATAGTGGGTTAGTTTTGTATCTCTGAAAGACAGATTAGTCCTTACCTGGCAGCTCCGAGAAGGAGATACCCAAGGGCAATAAACTTTGAAATAGGTGCCATATTAGATCTGTTTTACGTTCTTAAGAAATATTATAATAGGTAATAACAAGAAAATAAAATAATAGGAATGCCTTTTCTTTATATAAATATTTTTAAACCTGTTAACTTATTTAAAGTTTAGAATAAAGCCTACTTATCTCCTGAGTCTTTATTAATACGAGGAGCACTCCATAATAAAATCCTAGTTAGTTACATATAAAGTTTTCATATTAATTAAAACTAACTTTCTAAGCAAGGAATAAATTGTGTTAACTTCCCACGACCCAGTTAAACGGACTCACCTAACAATCGGTGTGCAGCCTCACAATGATGCTGCATGTTTCACAACCTGGCGGTGCCCAGAGCTGCTCAAATGATGCAATTCCTAAGTGACTATAGGTGCAAGGCTTAGTAAGTTGCGGTCTTTTTGCTTCAATACTGGCCAAGATAAAGACATACTGAAAAAGTTCTTTCAATTGTCTATCGCTGGCGTGCATGGCCTAGTTAGAATCGTGACATTTTCTCATCGCAAAGTTAAATGAGCGGTGTATCCTTGCCCCTGACCACTTTCACTGATAGCGTAGGCCATTACCGCGAGATATTGCAATCGTTGGAGGCTATAACGGATAGTGCGGCAATCCCTTGCTCTCTACTCTGTATTTGCAAGGGTTTCCGCAAGAGAAGATCTAAATGTGGATTCAGAGAATTTCGGCATATAATAGCATCGTTAGGCCCGATTTTAAACCCAGGGATTATTGCAGCAGCTATTTTAACCCCATTTCCTATTAAACAGATATAGGGCTCAAGACTTGACAGTTATTTCAGCGCGGCTATCTTCTGTATCCGGCTCAAAATATGGACCGATAGGTGTTGAATTCGGCCGCGGCCGGCCCAAAACAACATCACCTCCCACTAAGATGGCTGGCCTGAACCGACCTTTCCGTCCTTTAAGGCACCTAAGTATTGGAGCCGCCGGAAGCTGCGGGACTGACTGTAACCTCTATTGCCAGCTTGTAACACTTAGGCAGCCAATAAAACGGGTAGGTTAGGCTTTGCTCGGGGACAATTAGAGGCTTGGCCAACAGTCGATTATTTAGTACGAGACAATTGCCTTGGGAGATGCGTGCTAATAAGTTCTTGGGTCAATCAGATAACGTGGAAAGATAATGCTTTGGTCCTGGTTTTTCGATGTAGTCTTCAATAACCGACTGCAAATAATACGACCCTTGGCTCTGTCCTATCATGAGCTCGTATCTACCTTTTGCAGCAGAGACTTTTGGCTGAGAGCTTAAATCAGCAGACAGAACTTGGAACTTAGTCCTTCTAATTGAAAACTGAGGGCTACGAGTCCATAAGCTTTATCTCACCATGGTGGCACATCAGTTAAATAAAGACTGTACTTCACAACTATCACTATTAACTGAAGTCTTTAACAGACAAACACTTAATCTCAAAACGGTCAGTTCTCTGGTGTTGCCATGGAATTGAGCCTTAGGCTCTCTTTAGAACTACAGTGTCTTAATTGCAGTTGAAGAATGAATAGGCTACTTATCATCCCTGCAGAAATCCACAGTGGCATTCCAAAAATTCAGCCACAAAGCCAACATGTCTAAGGAATCTCCATCTGGCCTGGCCTGGGGCTGACGATTTAAACAGCTTCGATATTGTGGCGCTACTGCAGGGCAAGTCAAATAACCCCCCTCACCTATTTCCATAAGTAGTGGTTCAAAAAGGGGTTCATATTGCATTTCGATTGTCAGAGCAGATGTCTCAGGCGCCGCGTCGAGACCGGCTTTCCCAAAACGCCCTACTAAGAGCTCACAATGAGAACAGAGCTGCTCTTGGCATTGTCTAGATGAATTAAAAGATTACGGGCGCATTGGGCATGTCTCGCAGCAATGGATGCTGTGCCGAGCAACCATCACTATGGGCGATGGCGTTTGAATAGGAATGGTTTATATGCAAGGCGCAACGAAAGCCAGGTCATCTCATGATAAAAGGATGCTTGAGGGGTAAGAGGTATAAAGCCAGCCAACTTTCATATCTTTCAGGTTCTGGCTGTCCGTCATCCACACATTCATTTTCAGTGGCTCTCGCTCATTTTCAGTCGTTCACAAACTCGTTTCAGTCACTCTTTATCAATCACTCATTGACTCTTATCATGCGTTTATCTTCAGGGCTCCTCTTGGCCGGTGGCTCGAGTGCCTTCGGCCAGTTCACAAGGTTCACCAACACCAGCACCTCTGCTGTTGAGTCCACCACCACTTCTATACGAGACACCACCAGCCTTGAGACCACCGCTACAACTTCCGCAGCGCCGTCCGAAACGGAATTCACTGTCAATCTCAAAAACGCCGTACTTGGCCCAGGTGCCTCTTTCTACCCGCCCCCGGATGGAGACAGCATGTGAGTATTACCCAGGCTGCCACAGTAACCGGAAGTACTCTGACATATGAATATAGCCTCCTGCTACCTGGATCCTCTAGTCCAGCCCTTGCTCGTCGCCAATTCTTCTATCCCCCCGCATTCTTCACAGTACCTTACATCTTCCCAGCTTTCATCTTTGACGCATTTCCCCTAGGTCCCCTATTCCTTGTCTTTACGTCTGTTAGCTATGATTTTGGCTTCAAGCGAGCCGAGGCAAGTGATTGTGTTCTCGAAGTTCTTGCCGACGGCGTCGTTGTCGCTGTTGAGCCAATCAACTCCTCGTCACAGGGTAGCTTTGAACTCTCAAGCAATCCTTTCAGAGCTGGAAAATCAGTCGAGTTTACTTACCGGGAGACCTGTGGTGGTAGCAGCAGGGCTATTGGCGCAATTGTTGACAATGTAGTTGCCAAGCTTGCTCCCGAGGGTGCAACCTCGACTCCTATTCCTTCAATTCCCATCAGGACTGAATCTGTCACTGGTACCAATAGCGAGAGTGCTGCCACTAACAGCGAAGGCGAGTCTGTTACCCCTACCGAAACCAACAGTGAAGTTGTCACTACCAACTCTGAGGGAGAAACTGTCATCCCTACTGAGACAGCCGCCAACACCAATAGTGAGGGTGCTACCACTAACAGTGAAGGCGAGACTATCATCCCGACTGAGACTGCTGCTGAGACCAACAGTGAAGGTGCTACTACCAACTCTGAGGGTGAAACTGTCATGCCTACTGGAACTGCTACTAGCACTGTCTCTTCTGCTTCCTCTACTGCCACTTCCCCCGCTGGGTTCCCTGGCGACATCGGCGCCTTTAGTCTCTTCGGATGTGTTGGCTCTACTGCCGGCTTTCCTAGCTTCTCTCTTGCTCAGTCCAGCGAGTCTATGGATCTGGAGATCTGTGCTGCTTTCTGCAACGGAAGCGCTTACTTCGGTGTCTATGATACGTAAGTCTGGGGCTCACAACGGCAGACATTCTGGCTAACTTATGTAGGGCTTGCTATTGTGGTGATGTGATCGATACTGCTGATACCAGCAGGGTCACCCTTGACCTGTGTAATATTGAGTGTCCCGGAGATGACACCCAGTTCTGTGGAGGTGATGCTCGCAGCGAAAAGCTCCGCGCTCGCCAGAACGTCCCCAACAGTCGACTTCTCACGGTCTACTCTGCTGCCGAGGCTGCTGTCACCATCACTGACTCTGTTACGCAAACTGTGACTGACCAAGAGACCATCGTCACCACTTACACAACGACCGTCGCTGGAGCTTTGTCCACGACGACACAAGCCGTCACCGCCACTCTCGTATGCTCTGCTGGTAAATGCTATTCTAGCAGCTCTAGCGACGTTGCCGTCTATATTTTTATCGAGATCAATGGCAGCGATTGCGATGGCCAGTGGGTCTATATCTCTGAACCATGCTCCTGCGCTGGTGGTCAAAGATATATTCCCAAGTTCTGCTCTGAGGGTAGCTGTTCTAGCATTAAGGTCTACCAGCCCCGAGAGTGCCATGACTGGTACAACTACAGCAATTTCTTTGTTGCATCAGATTGTGATGCTTGTGCCCAGGGCAAGATCATGTACCAGCCTTGGGAGAACACTTGGGGTACGCCTGACAACTGCAACGGCGATGTTCCTGCTTGCAACGGATACGACTGTCCTTCTCAGCACAATGGTGGTGGATCTCACACTGGTGGCTACCACGGCAACTGGAACTCGACTGCTCACGGAGGCTCTAACGGCGGCTCTCACCCCAGCCCCAACGGCGGTTCCAATAATGGTTCTAAGGTCGGTTCCAACGGCAGTTCTAACCAAAGTTCTAATGGAGGTTCCAACGGTGGTTCAAGCTCCGGTTCCAGCTCCGGTTCTAACCAGAGTCCTAACGGCTCGAATGGTAGCGGTTCCAAGGACACAGAACCCAGTACCGTACCTGTTATCAGCGGCGCTGGTGAGCAGGCGATCGGTATGCTTTCGCTTCTTGCTGCAATTGCAGCCCTTATTTAATCAAATTACTCGCCACCTCCGAGTATCGTTTCCCATCTACAGATTTAGCTTTTTAGTGTATCACTATATCCGATCTATTTCCGATACAGAGCCCAGAAATAGAATAAGCGTTGCTTGAATCATGCTCCACGATTGGCTAAGAGCAGCCCCTTTTATGGGACCCTATGACCTTGACGCGACGTCAGCTTACACTAAAGTAAACCAACTTTTTCTTCAACTTGTTGATTTTCAAACTGAGATGTCTTTTTACCAGAAAAGCGATGACTGATCGCTATGTCTTCGAAAATGTCTCTAAATATCTTGAACTCATGTACTCTTCTTAGTTTACTAAGCCAGATACTACCAGCCTCAGCCGAGCAAATCTGGCCACACAAACCATGGATTCGAAAGTATCCATGCAGCCGAGGTTATCAAGGCCTAGGTTCAATTGAGATCAATCCTTTTTGGATCGACAGCTTTCGAGGGTCGTGGAACATCGACGCAGAAAGAAGCTCTGCGACCTTGGAGTTGAATATCCTAGCTGTGCATAATGCGTCGCTTATGGACTGTCAAGACATTGATGTTTCTTCACTAAGAAATTCCATTGATTTTCACGTTCTTGGCCGCTCAGTTGGCAAGTTGGAGAATTTCTCAAGTAACTGTCCTTTACCCATCACAGATACTTTGACGCCGTCAGTATTACCCGCGTCTCTCATGAATTTGTCAGAATACTAATTGAACAGATAGGATTGGACAGACGCGTCTGAGCTCCTATCATCTGCTGTACAACTTTGAAAGCGCGCATCAATTTCAAACTCTCGAGTCAGCATTCCGCTTCAAACAAGCCGATGGCCAAGAATTGGATTGCGGGAGAGCCAAAATCACCCCGGACTTGGGCGACAGCATATCAGCAGTTCTGACATTCGTGCCACTCGCCATTCTGATCATCATCACTCTCTCATCTTGGCGAGCGAACCACAGTAGTCTCAGCTATACCCATGGCCTCAATTCCAGGTCATTGTGGTCAGTAGTTCTGGGAATAACGAGCTACCTTCGCTACCTGCAATTCGCTTTCATAACGGCATCGATGAGCATTGAGTATCCCGGCTTCTTTGTCCCTGCAGTGAGCAAACTCTCCTGGGCTTCTTTGTTATACTGGTCAGGTCCATTCAGCAACGGATACATGTATGAGGGGCCGACAGGTGGTATGTACACCAGCAATGCTTCTTATGGACTTGTTTTCATGACGCAGATGCTTCGCTATCCTAATATGCTTAATACCTTGGCGAACTCTCTTATCAACCTTATCATATTGACTTCCCCGATATTCTTTCTGTTACTGCTCTCCTTCTGGACTTTCTCTCGTTCTAGTTCTGTGCATTCGCTACCTTTTCTTTCGATTCTGCAGAAGGCTGCCTGGACAACTATTGGCGTTGCACTTTGCTTCTTCAGTGTGCCGTTACTTTCATACATCTCGTATGATCTTATCCTCACTGGCTACCTACCAAACTATCGCATTGGCCTGGCTGTCGTAATGCTACTCATAATCCTCGGGGCCGCTCACTTTCTCGTCCAAGTGCTGGATGACCAAGCAAGTGACCAACCGAAACCACCACTACCCAGCCGATTGGCAACAAATAACGAAAGTGTGAATTTCCATACACTATGGCGGTTACTTTCTCGTCATATACCGCATACGATGCCACTTTTGCAAGCCATTGGCGTTGGCAGCCTTCAAGATTTTCCTCTTGCCCAGCTCTCGATGTTGATTGCTTGCGAAACCTTGATCATTATTTCGCTCATGAAGCCAATACAAAGCATACTGGCCCAAACACTACCAATAATATACATATCAGCCATGCGATTGATTCTTTTATTCCTCACGAGCATATTTGCCATGCCCATTACCGAAGCCACGAGACAATGGATCGGATATGTGGTATTGACTTTGCATGGGCTTGTCATACTTGGATTTCTCATCAAGCATGCATGGAACTTATACGAGACTGCCTTTACGGGCGAGGCTATCGACAGGGATTCTTCAAGCCACAATACTAGTAGAGATTCTATCCTAGTTCCTGTGAGTCTTTTGCAAGAATAGTTTTAACTCCTTGCTAATTTCTCTCTGCAGTCTATCCATATGGATTCTTTAGACACACATTCAACCGCAGATCTCCTTGATTATCGTCAGGCCCCAAGCATAGAACCCTCGGCAAAATATTTTCAACCAGATCCATCGACATTTTACAGACCACCGAGGTCTGGGGCAACAAGCCCTGCTTATCACACACCTCGACCAGCCGCTGTTTTGACAAATCCAAGATCACCAGCAACTGACAACATCAGCACTAGCAAAGGGCACTTTAGTATAGATTTGGCCACTAGCAAAGGGCACTTTAGTATAGATTTGGCCCTGTCAGAGGTGGCATTTCAGCCAGGCGTCGACTACTCGTTTCGCGAGTCTGACAGGTTCTATGGAATTGATGAGGAAAGGATGTTCGCCTCGTCGACGTCAACTCCAGACGTGGGCACAGATCCAGGGCTTTCGTCAGGGACGGGCCATGATGGAACGGGTAGGGGTCAATTGAAGGATAAACTGGTGGCTGGGCTTACAAACGCGTTTACGAAGCCCATGCCAAAATTACAGGAGAAGGGTTTTCAGGTTAAGAGACCACCGCGGTCTCCATGATCGACATCATACATGTAGTGCTGGTGCCTGTACATAATGAATTACATATATGGCTGATCTTTTCGGGCAATAATACTTTTTTTCCTGTCACAATGGACTTCACCAAAGTATTTAACGACTTTCTAGAGCAGCTGTGGCTTGTTCGTGCACCTCAGCCAGAGGACCAAGGATATCCACACGCGGACCTAGGTCATCTCGTCTCCGGCTATGATGCAGGCTACTACTACTCATATCTCAGGTGAGTTGGCCTAAATTTTACTACATGAAAATGATTAACTGCCCATTATTATTGCGAATGTGTTTGCCTAGGAAATCTTTAAGTCGACATTCCTTGACGATCCTAGGAGTGTATCCGCCTGGGGTGAGTATAGGAGGGGTACTATTGAATTTGGCGGAAGTAAAGATGAGTTGGATTTACTCGTAGAATATCTGGGTCATAGTACCTCTACTGAGCCGTTGCTTCGGGATATTCTACAGTCAGCTACTGACTAGTTGCTTACTAACTCTTTAAATATGCGTCTTGTTCAGATCCACATGGCATTGTCACTTCCTTGAGGTTCCCAATACTCATATTGGTGGCTTCGTCAAGTGGCTAAATTCAAGGCAGCAGCAATGTTCACTGGATTTTAAATTCTATGGTGTCCATAGCCGTTCCGGGAACAACGATTTCAATTAGCCTTTTCTCATGAATAGGGTTGCTAAAGCTGCCTGCACTATTAGCCTTCCCTCCCTCCTGATATCATCCCCAGAATCGACCGCCCAGATTTCTCGCCAAGTGTCAATATCGCAAACCTTTGTATCCAGTTCCCATGTGGCTGCTTGCTAGGATCATTCGCTATACGCAGAACATCCGGTGGGCAGTGGCTCTCCATATACATCTTCCTCTCCTCCATCTTCCCCGGCCCTTCAGGTGGAATCGTTATAAAACTCTGGAGAATCGTAGCGTCACTCGCCGTCATATTCTCAAGAACATCCCGCAGCAACGTCTTTGGTAGGTAATAGCCTCTTCCCTGATCGCTGAGTCCTTTCTGGGCTATCAAAAGCGTGGCTCTTGCTTCTTTGGGATCTGTGTCTCCGACATCTAATCTAGATCCCGTGATGATGTGCCCTGGGTCCGTGGACGTTGTCAAGGATTCTATCTTGTTTAGGGCTAGAAATGCTAGCATTGCGAGGAAGCGTGTTAGCATCATGTTTCCGTATTCGAAGCTATGTCGAAGATAGTGAATTCGTAGAATGGTCTCAAAATAGCCCCGATATTTGGAGAGGGACTTTTGAAGTTCTTGTTCCTCGGCGGAAAGATTCGGGGCTTGTCTTTGGCCTCCTGGTGCGAGAATTTCGTAGAGCTGGATTATGACGTAGCAGTAATGTAGACTATCGGATATTAACAATTGTTGATTCTTTTTTACCATCAAGATGGAAGGTGTAAGTGAGACATGGAGAATGTACTGTATCATAAGTTGTGAAGGCGAAACAATCTTGGTTGGCGAAAGTGGTTCTGGCATAGCTTTATACCATGTATCCAGTCTTTCCGCAATATCAATGATCCTTGTGGGCCCATTCTGTAACAAGTAAGAATCAGTTGAATCATTTCCAACTTCCAACATTGCCTCGTTAAGAACGACACTAAAGTTCATCTTTGCTTTGAACACCAAGCCAAGCCGCAGTGGCACCAGTGTTGAGCTCGAAGGATACTTGAGCCAGATCTCACTAAACCAGTCTGAATCGCGGTCAGGGTCTGGAATGGGTGTCTTGGGTGGCGCTTTCAATAACGGCTGGGTCATGAATTGGTAACTCAGCAAGCTTATTCTGTTAGCTATAGAGTAGATGCATTAGTGGAATCTCACCATTGCCAGTGAAACAAAGACCAGGCCGTAAGATCATATGAGTTTCTCAACTTCTTGTTCATGATGTATGTTGTTGGTTCGAATAGTCCCAACTCCTGGGCTAGTTCTATTGACCGAACGAGGAATGCTGAGGATAAATGATCCATATCAAACATGTTGACTATAGTGTTCACGACAAGGGCTGCCTGTAATGTTGTCAAACTTCTGTTATGCGTCATCTCCATCATCCAGAGCCTTCTTGCTTCTTCAAGGAATCTGTAACCGAGACTACTGGGATTCCAATACTCTGCGGGCTCGGATGCATCATTTCGGCATTGCTGACAGCTTATTAGCATGAGCTTCATAGTAGATTAGTCGGACTTACACATCCAACTGCCAAAACAGCGTTGACGAGAAGTGATGAGCAAAATGTGTTAGATCCACTGATCATATCATCTAAGAAGTAGTCCTTATGAAAAAACGTGAACCAGTCATATTCTTGAAGAAAATAAGCGCGTATAAGCTCCCTCATCGTATCATCGCTGGCATCCACAGTAGTCCATTTCGAAGGCACTATCTCATCCAGTCGAGGGTCAACGATGGTTGCTGCATGATGAGGTCTCAAATACTGTGCCCGATATCCCAAATCCGTTTCTGTAAATACCGGAGAGGCAATACTAACAACATCATCTCTTGTGCTCCACTCATGTATGAGAGATCTCATGAAGGGATTGTCGTCAGTCTGGAGATATGCAGGCATGAGCGGGGAGTAGATAAACTGATAACGTGATCTAGTTTCTGGTTCCAGTTGAACTTGGAGGAGTAAGTCGGCGCTTGAAAGTTGGCGCATCAAAGTCTCAGCATCGACACCAGATTGAATCCTTCGTAGGATTTCTAGTCCTTCAGATCGTGGCCGTGTTTGAATAGCTCTATATACGACCGCTGCGGGGTGTGATTCTAGAAGTGCCTCGTACTTCTCACGAAAGTCTGTATCTGACGTCGCTCTGTAAACACACTCGAATTTCCGTGCCCAGCATTGGGAGCATACCGGCCGAGCTCCGTTGCACTGCAAAGACCGATGAGCTGGAGCAACGATACGCAAAGTAGGAACTAGACTTACCTTTACTTTCTTCTGTCGACATGCTTCACATGCCAAGGCTATTGGGGCTCGTTTTCTTGCCAGGGGAGCAGTTTGGTAGGGCTGAGAACTCTCAGCTGGCTGGGGACGAGAAGCTGGTAGCAAGCGTCGAGGTCCGCTGCTTTGAGAGGCATCTTGAGCTGATGGGGTCGATACATCGGAAATACTTGGAGTTCTGCGAGGTAACATCTTTACTAAATTGATGTAGCTTGGTAGAAAATCAAAACTGTCATGATTTTAACGAGAGTGATGTCAGAAGAACAAAGCCCCGGCTTGAAGGGTGAGGTCATATAAACGTGTGATTGACTCACAATGCTATCTCTCAGTTTTTGTGATTAAAAATTTTTATATGCTTTTTCCTGCTCGAAACATGATGTCATGGTGGCTGAACGATGATGCGCTTTATGTCTTCAAAAGTGGCTTTATGAGAGGTATCTTCTGACTTGTCCAGTCAACTGCACCGGGCCATGTCTTGTATTCTTGATAGAGTGAGGGGTAGATAAGCCCCATAATTATCGTAGGCAGCTAATAACAACTTATTCAGCTTCGTGTTCTCGAGAGGCCCGTTTATTGTGGTAAAACAGAAGGGGATGAGACAGTTTCAACAATGACTTGACGTTGAGGCTACAGCACTTTAGCAGCCCATGTTGTTATTGCCTCTTTCATCACACCAACCACTACCTTATCCAACATACGTTAGGGATGATAAGTCAATACACATTGCATGAATCGGAGGACTGAGCACTATATATATCAGGCTATGCTATTGCAGAGGAATGTCCCCATCACCATCATTAAGTCAACATGTTACTGAAACTACAGGGGCGGCGACTAAAGCTTGATCATCCATTACACTCTGGTGGGCTTGTTTTGAAATTAAAAGAATCCTTGTTTCCCTGCAATATTCCTTGGTGACAATCAGTCCCTGAAACTGCAAGGTATAAAGCCCTAGGTATAAAGCCCTTCAGCAATCTCACATAATCCGTGATCAAATTAGGAATTAAAAGAAGGTATTAAATATGCATAAAGGTGGATATCGACATCTGAATCCCGTTCATAAACCCGAATTCCGACTTTGAATCTCACATTTGCCTTCTCCGCCATCAGATGGCAGATCCAGATCAGCCTATTATGCAATATTGGATACCACCCTCCGGGATTAATGCTCTTGGCTACCAGACTATCGAAAATCCATGGTCCTGGTCGGCGGGAATTACCCAAACCGCTGTTATGACGCACCACGCGATCTGCACCAGGAAGTGCCACTATTCCCAACATGGTCTTACCCAGCGCTGTCTTATTTGTGGTGGGGATCATGTCGCCTCATGAGCCAAGGACGCAATATCATAAGAGAAACAAAAGTCACTTATATCATGGCGAAAATATTCAAGTTGGCTTAGAATATCAACTTCTTTGTTCGTTATCATGCCGGGTGTTCCGAAAAGTCGAGGCTGTCACTCTTGTCTGAGGCAGAAGAAAAAGGCGAGTCCATATACTTCCTAGGAGCCTCATTACGGATTTACTTACATCTACCAGTGCGACCAAGCCAAGCCAGCTTGCTCAAGATGTGCTCGACTTGGCGTCGCATGTGTCGGCTCAGGCGAACAGAAGTATGTCTTCAAACCAGTATCATTCACCAAGCCATTCAAACCCAGCTTTCCAAAAGCACGAAACCGCGAGAAGACCTCTCAGGTACCCATTATTCATAAGCCTCAAAACTCCTCAACTCTTCTCGAGGCCAAATTTGTTGCGGCGCTGGAAGTAACAGACCTTCGCTATGGTGTTCACTGTTATGGCGACTTTCTGGAGCATATTCCTAGAAGGCTAGGTCATAGCCATACTCTAGATGTCTCGGCTGACTTGATGATGAGTGCCTTACCTCATCACTATAAACACGAGATCTCATCTCAGATTCTAGCCAAGTATGGCTATGCTTTGAAAGTATTGAAAGTCTCTCTGGACGCGACAAGCACACGCCTCAGTTCCGAGGATCTCGCGGCCCTTCAAATTACGACGATATGCCAGGTAATCACTTTCCTCATCTACCAATTAGACAACTAACATCTCGGTAGAGTTGGCTGGGGCGAGCAGATGGGGACTGGAAGAGTTATGGGCAGATCCTGACACGGTTAATGGATATAACAAGCGACAAAAGCCGGAATGACACTTTAAAACTCAAGTTACTTGAGTCTTTGTTCGACCCATTCATCAATATGGAACATCACGTCACTTGTCTGAGCTCACAGTCACGCCAAAACGCATATAGCCAGGATTTAGGATTTCATATTCGAAGTTTTCAAGGGCAAGGATTACTCGGGATACCAAGGCTGTTGCACGAACCTCTAAGATACATGGATGAAATCAAAAAAACGTATCAAGACTTGCGAGGCAATCACGCAAGACTACAGTGCCACTTCGAGAGCCTAGAAGGGCGAGATTCTCCTTCTAGGGACTTAGTCAGTCGACCAAGCCTTGGCTACAAGCTTCAAGTCATCGATGGGATCCTTCTCACGGCATCACTAGCCTTGAACAGAATACTTCGAGTAGCATATGCAGATGATAGCATCTTGCTTCTGGAAGCATCAACATTGGCGAACGAACTCATCACCCTAGCCAAAACAGCATCCCAATACAGACCTCTTGGTGCCAGCTATATTCCACCATTTCTGGCAGTCGCAGTAAGTTGTTTTCCGGCTGGCGAGATCTCCTCCATATTTCACAATACTGATCACTCGTGAAGTGGGCAACGACGAGTGCTTTGGAAACCCAGCAAAATGATATTGAGACGTTGGTCGCGGAATATCAGCGCGATTATGTCCGTATAAAGTGGATGGATCAGGCTAAATTGCTGGAGGAAGTAAACGGGACGCTGCTTGGAAGACTATCTGGATTGAATAGTTGGGACAAATTCGACAAGTCTGATCACGATGGATACCCCGAGATGCTGATGGTCCATTGTAAGGCAGTATTTGGGTCCATTGGCAGTTACCTCTTATCGTAAGGCTGAGGCTTTAGTCGCCAAGCTTGGAAAATTGACAATCGGTATGAAAATCGGTGAGAAAAGTAAGACTCGAGCTTTGTTATGGTGAGAAAATTAAATATTATTCAGGCCAACGAGTTGACATGATTGAAAAGACGAAATCATTATTTGAGCCACACCGTACATCAATATGTTCCCGTCAATCGTTAATATAAAGGGCCAGATTAGAGGAGCACAATTGCTCCAAGCGCGATACCAGCAACGGTAATGAGAGAACCCTTCATGACTCGAGCCGTATTAGTCGCAGCAGTAGTAGCCGCAGCAGCAGGTGTAGAAGCGGAAGCAGCCTCCTCAGTTGATTTCGTCTCCGATGGCAGTACAGGAGCCACAGTAGTCGATCCAGTCGCTGCCGTGATTCCAGTTGGTTCAGTCGGATCAGCCGATTCAGATACTACACGCCTCGTCGTAGTCCTCGTCTCAACTTTAACCACAGTACTTGGCTCAGCAGTTTCCGTCACAGTTGTCTCCGATGTCGTCTCGGCAGCTGCAGCAACAAGCGTAGTCGAAGGTTTCCAGCACGAGAGGTACGAGGTTCCGATGGTTTCGGTGCCGGTATATCCAGCGCATCCGGGGACGCCAGTCTTGGGAGGTGCGCGACCGCCGCCGCAGTCGAGAGGATCACAGATCATTCCATCGTCGGGATCGAACCAGTGCACTATTTTGTCTTCGCATGTTGTGAAGCTGTGGGTTGAACAGCCGAATCCAAGGGCTTGCTCGGCGAGCATGAGCAGTGGGATGGCCGCTAAAAGAGTTGATTTGACCATTTTGAAGGGGCCTTTAACGAGTGGATCTTGTAAAACGAGTGACAAGCTTAACGAGAGATTTGACGTGTGAGATTCTGATGCGGAGGGTGGCCGTGCTTTAAACGAAAATCTCACAGGGGTCTTGAGCATTACCCGGTGACTCGATAAGGCAGCTGCAACGTATGATCTTTATTAGCGCTCGCCAAATCCTTCTACTGGCGCCTGAATTAATTGTTGTCCTATGACCTCTAAACGACCCATGCTGTAGGAGATTACGGTAGAAGCGAATGGGGTAGTTCAAGAAAGAAGAGCTGTGATTGGTTAGCTGAGCTCGTAATCTCTTTGCTGTGCCGTTCTTCCAACCCCTGTAGAAGGAATACGACCAGCTGCGCCTTGCTGTCAAGGTCGCGTCGCTGACGGATCGACTTCAAGGATTAAAATGTGTTTAGAAAGGAAATCACCATGTTGAAGGGGATGCCGCTTAAGATAGACAGATCAGATCTTCAAGCGGGAGCTTACAGGTAGAAAAGTATAATTATTGACTAAAACAGATCGTAGCTGATCAAGTCATGGATTGATTTTTCTATTCCAGTTGGCCGAAATAGGTCCCTTATCAGAATGCTCGTAATTGAGAGATGGGACCGGAAGCTGAAAGAGAGAGAAACGTCTCACCACAACACAACAAGAGGATAAAGCCAATGGCTCTGCAATTAGTATTACACATGTTTCTGTTAGTAATTATACACGTGAAAAAGTATAACAATACAATGAACCAATCATCTCAACCCTTTTAAACATTATGACTCTATTTCATCCATGTCTCTAGCTCCCGGGTAGCGAACCCGGTTCCGATACCGGCCGACCGGTCGATTAAAATTCCGGCGGGGTGGTGCCGTTCGCGACTCATTAGTCTACATACATCCCATTTCCCAACGAGGGGCACCAAGAATTTTCCAGACATCAACAAGCAAAACAACAATGGCCGACGACTCGACACATACACAATCGCAAGTATACCTCTCCACGAGAGGGGGCGACTATGGCGTACGGCAAATCCATCTACACTCGCAATTGACACTCCGCTGACCTCTGAAAGCTCTCCTTCGAGACCGTTGTCCTGAAGGGATTGGCTGCCGATGGCGGCCTTTTCCTCCCCCATGAGATTCCCGCTGCGACAGAATGGGTGCGTGCGAGCGAGCGATCAATGCCGATTCCCCATTTCCTTCTTGGCTGCGATCGAAAGCGATGAATGAGGGGTTAACGATTAACGCGATACTAGCAAAGCTGGAAAGACCTCTCGTACCAGGAATTGGCCTTCCAGATCTTCAGCCTCTACATCTCCCGCAGCGAAATCCCCGCCGAGGACCTACAAGGCATCATCAACCGAAGCTACTCGACATTCCGCGCCCAAGAAGTCACGCCCCTCGTCCAGCTCAAGGACAACCTGCACCTCCTCGAACTCTTCCACGGCCCCAGCTACTCCTTCAAGGACTGCGCGCTGCAGTTCCTGGGTAACCTCTTCGAGTACCTCCTTGCGCGAAAGAACGAGGGCAAGGAGGGCAAGGACCGACACCACTTGACTGTTGTTGGTGCGACGAGTGGTGATGTGAGTCGTGTTGTGGCCTGATTGCGGTAATATCCTAACGTGTGTTTAGACTGGATCCGCTGCTATTCACGGTTTGAGGGGTAAGAAGGATGTGTCTGTTACCATTCTGCATCCCAAGGGCCGTGTCAGCCCTATCCAGGAGCTCCAGATGACGACGTGCACCGATGCTAACGTGCACAACCTTGCCGTCACTGGTACCTTTGACGATTGTCAAGTAAGTACGCCTTTCCCACGCCCTCCGCGTAGCGCTAATAAATTGTCAGGACATCGTCAAGGCCCTCTTTGGTGACCCCGAGACCAACGCCTCCCTCAAGCTCGGTGCCGTCAACTCCATCAACTTCTCCCGCATCCTCGCCCAGATCGTCTACTACTTCTACTCCTACTTCACTCTCGCCAAGAAGTCCTCCACCTTCAAGGTCGGCGACAAGGTCCGCTTCGTCGTCCCCACCGGAAACTTTGGCGACATCCTCGCCGGCTACTTCGCCACCCGCATGGGTCTCCCCGTCGACAAGCTTGTTATCGCGACTAACGAGAACGATATCCTTGATCGATTCTGGAAGACTGGAAAGTACGAGAAGCAAGCTGCCAAGGGCCCCGAGGCTCAGGGTGGTCTGGAGGTCGATGGTGTCAAGGCCCATGAGGAGGGTGTCAAGGAGACTCTCAGCCCGGCTATGGACATTCTGGTTTCGAGCAACTTCGAGCGTCTGCTTTGGTTCTTGGCTTACGAATTTGCTGCTACCGTCGGTATGGATGTCGAGTTCAACCGCAAGCAGGCTGGGCAAGAAGTCGCCACTTGGCTCAAGGATCTCAAGGTCAAGGGCGGTTTCGGCCCTGTCTACGTGGACGTTCTCAACAGCGCCCGCAAGACCTTTGAGAGCGAACGTGTCAGCGACCCCGAGACTCTCGAGACCATCAAGAGCATCTACGAGCAATTCAGCTACGTCCTCGATCCTCACTCCTCCATCGGCGTCACCGCCTCTCTCCGATCTGCCCAACGCGCTGAGGCCAACCTCCCTCACATTTCTCTGTGCACAGCTCACCCTGCCAAGTTCGCCGGTGCCGTCGAGCTTGCTCTCAAGGATGAGAAGGACTTTAACTTCCAGGAGAAGGTTCTCCCCGAGGAGTTTGTCGGTCTCGAGAAGTTGCCCAAGCGAGTTTCTGATTGTTCGAATGATTGGAAGGCTGTGAGGGAGCTCGTCAAGGAGCAGGTTGAGAAGGAGCTTAGCGGACAGCGATGAATGTGAGATGCGAGGTGTTGGTTCTGGGTTTCGAATGCATATTTAGAGGGTTAAAATGATCAAAAGACGAATTAGACATATTTTCTGAGCTTGAGCATGACCTTAGTATGAGTGGGATAGTGAAGTGAATGCTACTGATCCGGTCCCGGGAACGTATAAATGTCCGCTCCTAGCTCTATTAGAAAATATGCCTTGCTTCGCCTTGTCGAACCATTCAGTTAGCGCTACTAAGATGCCTGAATAGCACGTGGGCTAGGCTTGAGGTTTGGCTGGTGTGGGTGAATCGCCAAGGCTGTAAAATGTTCAGCTGTGACAACCCCTGCTTTCATCCAGTACGCCTTAGCAATTTGATAAAGGCCCTGCATCCTCGATCAAGTTTCGATCATTTTTCAAATCACAACTTATAGATCGTTCAAAATAATTTAACAACAATGAGATCTCATCTTCTCACTTTGCCTTTGCTCTCAGGTCTGGTTAGCATATCAGCTGCAGTCAACACCGAGAGCGGCTATCTAGCAACTGTAACTCTCGCCCCGACCGCATCAGGCGCCGAGGCCTTTGATCTTGAAGAAAAGCGCGCAGAATGCTTTCAAGCTTGCTACAAGACTTATGGAAACTACCAGTCTTGTTCTAGAGGAGGTGTTGTTCAGTGCTGGTGTAATGAGTCTGACGACTGGGTTGAAAGGGAGGAGGATTGTGTTTGGGATATCTGTGGTCCATCTGCTTATAACCGTGAGTTTTGATCTATGGAGGTTGTATGAGATAGGAGGCTGACTTTGTGTTAGTCTATGGCACTGTTTTGAGCAGAGTCTGTGAGACTGTTACGGCTTCAGCTAGTCAGACCATTGAAAGTGGATCAACGGTTAGTTCGAATATAGTTGAACTCTTTAGGTAGCCTGCTAACATGGAATAGTCTTTTGATAAAAAGACCACGTCAACTTCAGCCAAGATTACGAGCATAGCGGGAGGGGAGACTACAAGCAGAGCTGAAGCTAAAACGACCACTCAAACTCAAGCCACAGAGACTTCAACTTCTGGTAGTGATTCCACAACGTCTGTTACTGAAGCAGCAGCAGCTACGAGTGCTGAGCCCAATAGTGCTTGGAAAATGGGTTCGTCGTTGAGCGTTTCGGCTACCTTTGCTATTGGTGCAGTCTATCTTGCTAGGATGACTTTTTAGCACTGCAGTAGTATGCCATAGTTGTGAATATAGTAGATAATCATATGTAATATATCTACTTGACCTTCAAGTCAAAGTATTATCATTACCGCTTATCATTGGTTGACTACGTCCTAACCGGCTCCTACGTCACTGCACAACCAAGCGAGGTAGCCAAGTTTAAAAGCACGGGACTAACCTCATCCTAGAGCTTATCTTCTTAGTAAATCAAAGAATTCTTATCACCTACCGATACCAAATTGTCTAATTCATGCCGAGGATCAGATATCATCAAGCGGTGTCACTGCGTCATCGCTCCACACATCCCCTGGGGAGTTGGCAAGGCGAATGTGGGGCTTCAGATCCTTTTGGGTATATCAAATAGTTCCCTGGTAAATGATCGTCATGAGCTGAAGGAATGAAACTGAGATCTACATGTGAGTTAACGAATTAGAAACCATGCACGGTAAGTATGTAAGGCTCCGTTGTTGGATTTCCTCTATCAGACCTTGGTCTGCGGCAAATATTTTGGGGCTTATTTAAGTTACCCTTGGCCAAGACCCCTAACTTTGTATTTTAATATGATGCAAGCTCATGCTACGAGACCAACCACTCGAGAATACTGAATTTGAGATATGAATAATGATAGAAGCGTGGCAGGTCATACTGGCGGGTGCTACTGTCTCTGGGTACCTTCTGGCCCTGCTACACGATGATAACCAGATGTCAATGTTTTTGCTTGGCTTCCTAGAGACATTATTGATAGAAACAGCCCTTCTGTGCATTTACAGGATCTTAATACGCCATCAACTCACATCCTCGCTTCGACACATCCCCACGCCTGGAGGCAACCACTGGCTTTGGGGTCATGGGATGAAGCTGCATCGAGAGCCGTACTGCTCACCAGTGAGAGAATGGTAAGTAGATCCGCCCTCTAGACTTTCAACTCATCTTATGAATCTGGGGAACAGGAACGAAACAGTCCCGAACGATGGCTTCTTGCGATATTTGGGCTTCTTCAACGCCGAGCGAATAGTTCTCACATCCCCCGAGGCTCTGCATGACGTTCTCGTCACCCAGAACTACTCTTTCTCAAAACCTGCTAGCTTGAGAGAAACGGCAGGGCGATTCTTAGGAATTGGCCTTATCCTCTCTGAAGGAGATGCCCACAAGCTGCAGAGAAGAAGCATGAATCCGGCTTTTGCACCGAGAAACATCAAGGCTCTATATCCACTATTCTGGAATAAGACAAGAGAGATGATCGAGAGAATCATAGCTGATAGATCTGAGACGGTCGAAGTAGAAGGATGGGCTTCAAGAATCACTCTGGACCTGATCGGCGTAGCAGGCCTGGGAAAGGACTTTGGAGCTATACAAGACGCAGAGAACGATATGGTGAAGACATATAATATTGTGTTTCAGCCATCAGCTCAAGCTCGTATGCTGCACCTCATCGAGAGTCTGGTTCCAGCATGGGTTCTCACAGCTTTACCTATCAAGCTCAACTCGGACATGAGCCAGACAGCCCGGTCGATACGCGAGACGTGCAGAGACATAATCTCTTCGAAGCAGAAAAAGCTGAAGGAGAAGAAACTGGATGACATGGATATCATGTCTGCGGCGATACGGACCGGGACGTTCACTGAGGATGGGCTCATTGATCAAGCCATGACGTTACTTGCCGCTGGTAAGTTATCTCCTAACAAAGTGTCACTATAGCTAATAGTCCTAGGACATGATACAACAGGAGCAGCATTTACGTGGGGAATCTACCTCCTCGCAAAACACCCACAAGTTCAAGACCGACTTCGCCACGAAATCCGCCAACGTCTCCCTCCCCTCTCTCAAGCGAAAGAATCGCCAATATCCAGCGTCGACATAGACTCAATGCCCTATCTCCAAGCCGTCTGTAGCGAGATCTTACGCTTTTACGCGCCCGTTCCCCAAACGCTCCGCGAAGCAGCCCACGACACGACCGTCCTCGACCAATTCATACCAAAGGGCACACGCATCGTCATAGCCCCATGGGCTACGAACCGCTGTTCTAGGCTCTGGGGCAAGGATGCGCATTTGTTCAAGCCCGATAGATGGCTGGACGAGAGCGCGCATGGAGGTGCGGAGAGTAAATATGGGTTTTTGTCGTTCTTACAAGGACCGAGGGCTTGTATTGGACAGGGGTTTGCAAAGGCTGAATTGGCGTGTTTGGTGGCGGGATGGGTTGGGAGCTTTGAGTTTGGATTGAGGGATGGAGAGTTGATGGATGAGAGGAATGTTGATGTTAAGGGGGGACTTACGGCACGACCAGCTGGTGGGCTACATGTGAGGATCAAAAGATTAGAAGAGTGGTAGCAATAATTAGATATATAGACTGCACGCCAGCAACGGCATGAATCACACCATGTTTATCGCATGCGTATCTGTGTAACTATTCGATGCTCTACAGCTTAGCTCTTTTCTCGCCAGCAATATCCCCCAACCACTCCCCCACAAACCCAACACAATCATCCATCCTCTCATAAACAACCTGATGCGTCCCCTCAACCCACTTAACATCAACCCTCTCCTTCAGCTTCTTAACATCTGCCTCAAACATCTTCGCCGGCACAGCAAAAGGTCTCTTTGGCATGATAGCAAGCAAGGGAACACTTATATCCCTGAACCGATCATAGCACTCTGCGGGTGTTTGCTTGTCGTACCATAACGCCCAGTCAAGCCTTGGATGCCCGATGAGCTTGACACTTCCCTTTTCGTCGGGGACTAAACCGTGCTGGGTGAACATACTGATAGCGCGTTCATCCCAGTTCCGTGTACGTTTGTTCTCGCGGAGTGCCTTCTCGACGGCCTTGCGGTCGGGGAAGTCTTCCTTGAGACCCAGACAGAAGATCTCTTTGGGCAGCTTTGTCATGGCGTCGTTGATCTTTCCAGCTGGGATCATGGCTGGGTCGACGACCATGAGACTGCTGAATATGTTTGGTGCGTGGACGGATGCAAGAATAGCGGCTTGAGCGCCGAGGCTGTGCACAAAGAGGTGAAGATTCTGCCGTGTAGGCTGCTGAGCTTGGGCTGTCGGTCTACGTGGTTCAAGGTGCTTCGGCAGCTCTTCCCCCGGCTGCACTGGGAGATAGGCTGTGAGGAAGAGCAGCAGATCTCGTACGATGTCCTTCTCGTTGGCATATAGGTATCCCGCGGAGTTAGCCTTGGCCGTCTGTCCGCTAAGTGGCATGTCTACCGCCCAGATCTCTTCAACCTTGACACCAGACTTGCGCAGTCTGGGTAAAAGGTCTTCAATAATAGGCTCAAACATCTCCTTGGGAACTCCCATGCCTGTAAGCGTGAGAAGAGTCACGCCCTGTCCAGGCTTACTGGCTTGGTTCGTTGGGATGTAGCGCTTAGCGACCAGCTTCGGCGGCGGAACGTTTGATGTCTGACTCTGCTCAGAATCGGAGTACAGCTTGAACACGCTGCTGTTGCTTTTATTGCTTGCGGGATCGTATGGGATGTTGTACGCCTCGTCGTTGGGAATATTGGACGGGTCATCGTTGAACTTGGCTGGTGGCCACGCAGCAGTCTCGTCGCGATCATTGGTACCTCGAAATATATGTGTAGATGCTCGCCATTGGAACACCTCAGACAGACTTGCCGACTCGTTCGTGGCATTAGTGTCAGTAGGAGGTAAGACCAGCGGACGGAGCAATGCCCTCTCGTACGTCGTCGATAGATCGAAGCTCATGGTTATTGACTTTCTTTTTCACTCGAATCCTCGAAAAACAGTTACAAGAGAATTGAAAATATGGATATGGGAAAGAAAACAGTTCAGCTCATTGCAGCTATATTTCGATCAACCCATCCCAGGCCGATCTATATCCGAATTCGGCAATTATAAAGAGTATCCATGCTGTGGTGCCGTGTACCCGCTCCCCACGGGGCTATTTGAAGCTACTTCTGTCAATCAAGACACTTGACATCATTGACATCATATCAAGAACTCGGTGTAGATCAGGGTCGTAGAATGAAAATCAAGTGGAATACTTCCGCTCTTGTTCCGTGACTTAAAGCATGCCCCAAAGACCTCGGCCCCGAGATATTATTCTGGCTCTAAAAGCGACATGCTACTGCCAGTAGTGTTCAGTTTACCCTGTTTTGTGTAGTCCAATGCTCGTTTATTCCAAGGTGGCCATGTAAGCCAGGCTGTTCTACGTTGTCGTGAAAGCTCTTGCACAAAGTCTGGAAGAGTATGGCGTACCATTCTAATCTTGATTCTCATCTGGGATTTCAAGATAGCAAAGATACTAACTGCGTGATAATGGTTAAACTTCTTTATTCAAATATGCAATTACATCCTCATGGCGCCTTGTTCCCAGTAGAATTCTTTTTTTCAACTCTCCGTCCCCCTAGTATCAACCTCCTCAAGTCTAACAATCTCATCATGTTCCATCCTCACTATCACCCTTCCAGCTTCTTTCCGCAAATCATCCAAGTCCGTCTCCTGCGTCTGACCCACCACATTAGGTCCATAGAACAATAATGGAAGAATCGAAGTCTTCCACACGGGCATCCCTGGGTTAGTAAACCCTTGGACAACGGCGATTATCAACAGGAGCATCGTGATGGCCATCAGACCAGCCGGCAGAAGCACCCACCGCCAATCAAACACAGTACAGATAGCCATCTCTGTGGCTTGGCCTGATGCCTTGTCCGTCCCTTCCAGGTGACGACCTCTTACACCCTGCTTGCGGAAGTTGTTTGTTACGGCGGTTGTGAACAAATCAAAAGCAGCATCGAGGCCTTCAAATGTCGAGTTATAGAGTGGAGGCAGCCACCACTGGTCGCCACAATCAAGCTGGTCTTTCGAGCCGCCAAAGATGTTGGAAAAGCAGACAGTGTTGAACAGTGTATTCTCAATGAAGGCTGCTAGAGCTTGCCGGTAGCGAAAAGTGAGCGTGTAGACACATTGATGCGGGACTGTGTAGTTGGTGCCGTCGACTGGGACGATTGTTTCTGAGTCTGAGGGAACCTTGGTTTGGGAAAAGTTGGCAAGTTGATATTCCTTGCCATCGATCGTACAGGGCGTCTGTACACCAACACGATTTCCTGAGATGTCATTGGCAGCCCTGTTGTAGTCGATTGACTGCTCATCAACCACCGTCTCGATGAGCGAACCCTTATCCACCTTGGCGTGGTATTTCTTGATGCAAGGATAGAGGGCACATGAAGTTGCTATAGCATTCTGAAAACGCATACCCTCTGGGGTTTCCGAGGTCAGTCTATCCTCAGGACAGCTTGCGTGCGTGCTATCAGTAACGTTGCAACCGTTCTGCGTGAAGCTTAGAGTCGTCAAGTTCGAGATAGAAACTTTGGCCAACTGGGCAAAATTGGAGTTTGGTGTGTCGAATGCCCAATCCAAATCCCCAGACATTACCATGATCTGGCTTTTGACAACAGCCTGAATCCACTGTCCATTTGGCAGAGTGTAGTTGTAAACCTCGCCGAAGTAACCATTTGTACCATTACTCGTGTTATTACTAACCGCCAACTCGATAAACTCCGAGGTGTCGATGCAGGCACTGCACATGGCAACTGAGGAATGGGTTACTCCTTGGGAGTCTGATGGAAATGTGCAGTTTCCAGTAGAGCAAGTTGCGGCTATGGCTATGTCCTTGCCTGTAGGATTGACAAGTCCATTCATCATGGCGACTTTCATATCGCCTGAAATGTGGTTGCCAGCGGCACTTGTCTGAAAGCTCGAGTTGACGGCAGGGACATAGTGAGAAATCGGTAGAGATGCTTGCGCGCCTTCAACTGTTCTTGAGCAAGGAACTGTGCTGACAGACTGCTGGGCAAAGGGAGTGATTGCAGGAGATATAATGATGACAAGAGCGGCGACGATGCTCGTGAGCCGTGGAGGAACAGTCCAGAATAGCTTCATCGCTCCAAGGATGCCGCGACTGGCATTATTGAAATGATGAAGATCGGAAACAGGACGGGGCTGCTGCACAGCATTCCATCCCATCTGGCCGATGAGCTCAGCAACGACAAGCAACATGGAAGCTCTCATAAAGGTGCTAAGGATAGCGATGATTGTGTTGAGGCTGATGTCGTATGGCCATGGTTTCAAGACTCTGTTATTGTTCTGTGCTGGAATAACAATCGTAGCTATCAACAAGCCCAGAGCCAGCAATAACGATAGAGTCTCCCATAGCCAGGAGCGAATAGGGCTAGGTTTTGCTTTTCGTGAAGGAAATTCTTTGGTTGTGATGTTGATGTCGCGGTGCTTGTGTTGCCTTGGAAAGGTTTCCATGGTGAATGTTGTGTATGAATAGTTATGATGAACGCCACAGAAAGCACAGAGCAGCTTCCCTCTTTATCATTGACTCGAAGCGCTCCTCGAATCCTAAGAATGCCTTACCTTCTGTCGGAGAGAGGCACGGTACTTGGCTCGTTAGGATGCTTGTTAGCGCTAATCGCTAGAAATGGCGGGCGGCGCTAACAGATTTCTTGGGCGGTTCTGACCATTCCTTGTACCTAATTGCAGGGTTTAGCTTGTAGATGAAACGCATACAACCAACATGCATAGAGCACAGCCAATAACACGCGACAATTTCGCGCTGAGACACATTTTAATGGATCATAGCAGAATCCTTTTATTAGATCATATCATGATCGTCGTTTCATTCTAGAATCATTGCAAAGTTGTGAGGAATAAATGTATCTTTCACTGTGCCTCGAAGTTTTGATATCAGGACTACGCATCTTGGACTTGGTATGAAATTCAACGTGATCCTATAAAGAGGAAAGACCTCAATTAGATATAGAGATCATATTTTGGATATAATGAGATTCCATGGTCTCCATCATTCACTTCACAATCCGCAGGGTCAAATTTAAGGTGGGCGGTTAATTCTAAGCGCCGTCTTGAACTCCAATCTCCAGAAGAGCTATCCGCGTCAATGACTCCAATAGGAATGCTTGCAATGCTTCGCTTAGAAGCGAAGCATGGTATCAAAGGAAAGGCCAAGGTAATTATTATTAGAGTTTGGCTTTCAGCGGAAGAAGCTATCGCAGGATCTTGATCCTTGAAGCCCCTAGTATTGATGGCTTGACCCAACAGTTAGCCAACTTGATTTTGTCCACAGTCTCACGTATATTTGAGAGCTTATTGATCCATAGGGTACTTATATCAAGCTTTAAGTAAGAACAAGTTGTTATAGAGAGAAGAAACTATTGACAATTTGCCATTCAGAGCCCCAGCAGCTCATCCATGTGCCCCAACAAAGCCTTCTATACCTTTGACGCAAGTAAGTTATTTCTGTTCAGGGTGTCAGTCATTGTAATATTCGAGATTCCTTCAGTTACTTACGCCGCAGTTCTTGCAAGAGCAGCTTTGGCCACAGGAGCAGGAATTGGGACCGCCGCAGTTACAGGTAGATCCACAGTCGCATGCCATGATGAGAGACAAAGAGTTGGTTATAAATTGTATGTGGTCAGATATTGAGTGACTTGAGTGATTCGAATATGAAGAGTTTCAGAGGCCCAAGCCATCATCTTGGCTACCCAAGCGCTTTATATACCTTGGCCAACCCCCGCATCTAAATCCGGCAACGGGCCACATGTGATGTATATGAGCATGATCATGACGCATTCGTGACTACGTTGGAATCTAGAAGGAGGTTCTTCGGGCCGTCGGTAATTGTTTGCTGACGTGGGGATATACTTCAGCTTTACCAAACTTGGATATACACCAAGTCACGAGCTGGTAGTATCAGCCTATCATGTTTTTGGTATATGACGTTGAACAAGGTCACGCAGGCTTACTATAGAGATTCAGTGCAAGTGAAATGGCATCCTATTAAAATTAAGTGCAAGTGAGGCAAGAGACAAGTTTTTCTAAACAGCCATCCAATCAACACGTCAAAGTGATGTTGCAATACTCTTATAGAAGTTTGCCAACTGCTCAGCATCCCATTGTCTTGTGGCAACAGCAACATGAGCATCCTTTATCTGTTCATCGTCTTCATCTCTGACCAAGAGTGCATTCCGTAGCTGGTAACCGTGTAACTGTAGGAACATATTGGCCGCGACCAGAGCCGTCCTCTTGTTCCCATCTTGATAAGCGTGATTCAGGATGATCTTCTGGGCAAGAATACTTGCTAGCTGAAAAGGATCATCCTGGCCATAGTTCTTGTGTTGCTGGGGCGAGAAAACAGCAGACTCGAGGTAGGTCATTTGGGTAGGTCTGGCGCGAATGATATTTGTTTCATAGAGTCGAAGTATTTGAGCTGTAGTGAGGAAAAGAAAGTGTTTGGCAGACATCATAAGCTGAGAAAAATAATAGAGAACTTAACCAAGAGTGCTTTGGATTTGGTTATATGGTATAAATTGATACAGCAAGTCAGTGATTGAGAGTGACTATGATGAAGCGGAGTAGGATATCCGAAACGCGTTGACACCTGAGGCTGGAAACTTGTAGGAAAGAAAACGAAACCCGACTGGTGAATGGGCAATAGCAATTATAGCTCAATGAATGGCGGATAACAAAATACACGAGAGGCTCCAGGTATCAATAAGCCTATCTCGTAACCAAGCTAGCTATCCTTCAACTTATCCAACGCGCCCTTAAGCTTGACAGCGGTTTCTCGGGACGTTCTCTCAAACCCCTCTATAGAAAGGGGAAAAGCATGAAATTATTATAGTCGTTCAAAAAGGTGCGTTGGTAACACGATACGAACCGTCTGGTGACCCATCAAGTGTAATTGCGTTCCAATTCCCAGTGAGCCAGAGTGTCACAGAACTCACGCCACGATTTGAATCGCTCAAGTTTTGCTGTATCTCAATTTGAGGAAACCTCAAAAACTCTAGATTTTCTGTAAAAACGTGGGGGTTGATGCTATGTTCCTCCCAAGGACACTTACCATGTGTAAAGCGTAACGAATGGTGATCGAAACAAAGAGGCAGGGTTGTGAATTGGTGTGCACCATTGACTCCAAGTTGGGCAACAACAGCACGGCTGAAAGATTTCCCGACATCGGGCTCAATATAAACATAACTTTCTCCAGGGTCGCCGATCATGATTCCAGTTTCATGGGAGACGGGTATGCCCTTGGCATCGATGGTGGTGAACTTTGCGACAGCATTGTGATATGAGCGAGACGAGAGCTTTAGGGTAGGCTTGACTCCCCAAAGAGCCGTAGGGATAGAGCGAGATAGCATCATGAAGTGAAACGGGCCGTGGTATGTCCGTATTGGCCGAGAGGGTGAATGAGAGAAAGTGCGAAAATGCGCTGATTGTAAGCGCTGCGAATCAAGTCAGGTGATATTAGCCACGACGTTGGTCGAGCTACGAACAAATAAGGCGGGACAGGGAAGTTGACAGTGGCCAGGGCAATCAACAGCAATGAGCTAGGCAAATATATTACTCAAACTTCAATTCGTTATCATGTCTCCTGCTCATCAAGTGACTGCAACCTAGGCTGTAACTCCTCAAAATTCGACTTGCCCTCCTCATTGGGGTATGCCTCAAACACCATCCTCCTCATAAGCCGACGCGGCGCTCTCCGACCAGTAAACAACTCGAACTGAGCAAAACCCTGCTCTGGCAACATATCAAGACCATCCATGCTTACCCAACCGCGATGCGATTCTGCCCGGAATTGGGCCAAGAACGGTGTATCTAATGTCTTGTACCCGAGCTCAATTGCGACACCGCCAGTTCGACTTCCCAGCCACTCGTTGGGGAGGGTCAGGTCGGGGGCTGGGACGTTGCCGATGCGGTGAGTTGGGATACAAGAAATAATGACGGTGGGTAGGCGGAATTCTGTTGGCCAGGCATCTTCTATTGACTCGATGACGTGGAAGCGAGAATGTTCACTACCGGCGCTCAGTAGGCCGTGATCCCTCCTCTCAAGGACCTGCGTAAAGTGTGACACCATCTTCTCGGCATTCTTAGGTGTACGATTGTAGATGACGATGTTCTTGATACCGACTTGAAGCATAGCATAGACTGTAGCTCTAGCCATGCCACCCGCTCCAATGACCAGACCACAGGTGCTGGACACGACTGCGTTGGCTGGAGAGAGGCCGCGGCGGATGCATGCGCGAATGCCGATCCAGTCAGTATTTTCGCCATACAAGGCCTTAATTGGACCAGAGCGATTAACGCTATCGAAAAAGGCAGCCCCAGTTGGTATTGTCCCATCATCATTTAAAGAGCGGATGGGAATGAGCGTATTTACGGCACCAATTGCCCGGGCGTGTTTGCTCAATGAATGGGTCAAGGTAATAATCTCAACTTTGAAGGGGAGGCCGATTGAACCTCCACCAAATTCGGGATCCTCGATCAAATGCTTGATTCCTCGAAGCGACGCGCAAGACACTGGCTCATAGGTATGGGGTAACCCGCATGCCTTTAATGCTGATTTGTGCATCGCAGGAGACAAACTATAGCTCACGTTGGCTCCAAAGACGTAAAGCTTCATCTGGTCGTATATAAAAGATGAGAAAAGAGCTTCTGTCGCGCCGACCGTGGTAATGGATGGTGTTATTGGGGGCCTGGGATTCACCCGCTCCAGGGAATCTGGTCGGACGACAGTAAGAATACGATTGAAAGCCTGGGAATTCCGACCCAGAGGTCCAGAATTGTAAGAGATAAGTGGGATTTTAGGCCCCTGTAGAGCAGCAACTGATGTCTTCAAGTAGTGAATGCGGAAGTTGTCTTCAATAGTTACTGCAGGTCGAATCAATCTGGCAAGATGGCATCCCAGATTGTTGGCCTTCTTATACCACGACATCCATATTGGAGATTCCCACGACGGGGGATCTGTGGTGATGAAACAATTGCCAATCATCTTTGTTCTTTTTCGAATAGATAGTATGCGTGAGATGTGAACGTCTTCAAGTCGAAGATCGACAGTCATCATTTCTGGTGCTAGACGTACAGAATGGTGAACGAGATCGAGGTAGACACGCAAAACTTCGTCGCTTGCTGTATGGGGTAGGAAGAGATGTAGGATTATAGGTAAGATTGTGCTTCGCCTTACAACACCGACGCCTTTGGTAATGTTGGCAAGCAGTTTTGCGCTGGCTTCAGACGTCAATGTGCCTTGTTCGGCATGTTCAGCTAGATCATGGACAACAATTTGCACAACATCTGCTCCGACGACATGCTCTTCGACATCAACAGAGTCTTTGATAACGTCGGCAAGAGGAATGGAGGTAGCGTAGGTAAAGTTGCGTTCCTCAGCAGGTATCCTCGATAATGGGAATGCAGAATCTGTGAATGGTATTGTGCCAGCGGGGTAAACAAGAGAGAGAAACTTCAGGAAGTGTCGCTCAACATGTTTTAATGTTAAATATGGAGCAGGCGATCTATGTGTCAATGATTCCCGAGAAAGCGACGACTTGGAAACTTTCTCTGTAACATTGAAGAACTCGAAGTTGGTGCAAGACCTAAAGATGGCGTTGCTAACATCGAGCAAGCTCTGGACCTTGGTACCGTCGCGGATCTTGAGATGACTTTGAATGGCGTCAAAATCGCGGACAATGTGGATAACCGGGTTGGTCGCCGCAAACTCTCGGAGGAGACTCTGCACGCGACTCTCCATCCAGGAACAAACAAGGATGCAGCCAGTAGAGTGTCGCAGCAGAATACTTTGCAGGACCTTGGCTTGCTGCTTGTAGCACTCTGAAGACCCATGTTCGGACTTGTAAGCGGCACTCGAAAGACCCATGGATCTCTGGAAAGCTGGCTCAAGATCAATGACTTTGCGGTCCATTGCCGAGGACGCCATGATGGCCAATGTCGACTTTCCAGCTCCGCGCATACCAACAAGTATCATTGACGCATCTGGGCTAAAATCTGGAACCTGCCCAGTCAAGGGAGGCAAGGTTGGAGAGGGCGTTCGAGTGAGTCCATCGTGTTGGTCCGTGTTTGACGGAGCCGCGGACTGAGAATTGGCTCTCGAATTGGCTCGAGAAGTTGCCCGCGATGGAGGTTGAGACTGGAGCACATCGCTCAATTTAAAAGACTGTGATTGCGGTGTCGAATTATCGAGGTTGTCGCGGGGAATTCCATGATTGTAGTGGACAGTCTTCGGTCGGCTGTGGCCGTTTGGTCGAAGCAAGGTATCCTCGTGGCCAAGAAACGTCCCCAGGGACCTCTTGACGCCTGCCATTTCGTGCTGCATGTGTCCGGACTCTTTTGACCAGCGACTTTTTCAAGAAGGCGCCATAGTCACCAGGATATCGCAGTTGTTGAGGCTATAGAGAAGGGTCCCTTTGTTGGGTAGGGGAGAATGGTGATGTGGGCTTGTCGAGAAGCGCTGAGTCCGACTGTCAGTTGTGAAGTGGGTGGGCGATGGGCGAGGAAGCTCGGTAGATCCCCCACCAGACAATCCGGGGCAAGAGGGAGTCGATTGGTCGGGAAAGCGTTTATCCGACCCACTCCGAGGTCCTGTCCAATCGCATCGGTGATGATTCGGCGGTCGGAACTTGGAGGCTGGAACCTACAGACCATCCCCAAGCAACACAGAATTATTCTAGGGCCCCAGATTCTCCCCGCATCACGTCTCATCGCATCGTATTGCTTTTGTCTGGTACTGTCGCTTTGGAATTCGGTCATGGGAGACAGATCTGCATGACAATGGCACAGGAATCGCGTATCTGACCTGAGCTTTATTGACATGGGACTCGTACACAATTCCACATCATCGTCATACTAGCAAGCATCCATCCCTCTTCAACTGCTGTTAGGCTCCTCTCCCCTCATCTATCTTTTCATTTCGTCATGACTGCTGGCCTCGCGGCGCAGGCAGCTCATTCATTCATTGATCAACTACACCCAAGCAATGCCGCCTAGGAAACGCGAAAACGATGCGGATACTACCAGCACTCCCGCAACCACAGCTCCCGCCAAACGTCAACGAGTCTCCCTTGCCTGTGATTCATGTCGCACTGCTAGGGAAAAGTGCGATGGCGCCCGTCCTCACTGTGGAACATGCACCGCGCAAAACAGGCCATGCTCGTACACCCCTGCGTCCCGCAAGAGAGGCGTGCAGACGGGATACCTACGCACAATTGAGTTGTCGCTGGCATGGCTCTTCGAGCAGGTTCCTGGCTGTGAGGGAGCTCTGCATCGTCTTCTTACACAGAATGATGGAGCAGATGGTACCCGCATCCTCGCGACGAAGGACAAAGCTGGCCATCGCCTCTACCGGCGATGGAGCAAGAGTCGGGTTCACAAGGACATTGGCAGGTTGCTGTCGGATGAGAAGACGCCTCAGAACGATACATCCGCAGACGACTCGGGAACTGAAGATAGCAGCCCGACTGGCGCACAATTGTTCGACGGCAAACCATCACCCGGACTATCGATACAAGGCGTCAATCCATCACAAACGAGCGTCCCGGCGGCATCTTACAACTTTAACTCAGACCAGCCATCATTACCTACCAAGCTGACATTACCCCCACACTGGAAAAGACTTGTCGACATCTACATGTCTTACACTCACAGCTGGTTCCCAATCATTGAACCAGGAATCATCACACGCACAGCTCTGATGTATCCCCCAGAGGGCCTTGTCATCGAAGCCAGCCCCTCGTCGGCGCTGCACGCTCAGCTTTGGGCTGTTTTTGCTGTCTCTTCATTTCAAGACGCGGCTTCTTCCAACGCATCACGACACAACGGATTCTCTCCCAACGAAATTTACTCCATCGCGCAACGGCTTATACCCTCCGACGACGAGACCTTCGAATTGGCCCATATCTCCTCACTCCTCCTTCAATCGCTAGTACTCATAGGCCAAAAGAAGACGATGACGGCATGGATCTTGATAGGCCGGGCTTCCCGTCTTGCTTTGCATTATCGCGCGACAGCATCTCATATGTTTCCGGTCAAGGAAGGCGATGCAGCTTCTCTGAATCATAATGAAGTCAGGGTGCTGGCGGGAAGCTTCATCTTGGATTCTATTGCTTCACTTAGTCTCGGCCAACCGCAAGTGACGTCGGGAATTCGACATAGTCTTCCTTCTGTTGTTATAGAACAACCTCTCGACTTGAACGAGCCATGGACTTCGATTTCGGGATTCGGAAAGGCGGCGGATGATGGACAAGAATCAACACCAGATTGCGCATCACCACTATCAACCTTTCGACAACTCTTCGCCTTCTGTAGACTTTGGGGTACCAGCATGGATGCAAGGCTGTACAATGACCGCAACCCTCAACGGATCACCCCAGAAGACCTTGTCAGAAGCTTGGACGCTCGGTTTTCATTTTGCAATTCCCTCATCTTCGGTGGCTCGACGCCAAGAGTGCCCTCAGCATACCTGCTCCAAGGCATGTTCTTGGCAATCACCTTGGACTTGGTGCCAGGTCATCGCCCGTCCCTCTTATCTAATTTCATAGAGGTTGTTGAGTCGTGTCTGGAAAACTTTGGACCAGGTGGAACACCGCCAATCACAGCCATCTTGATGGATATAGTCAAGCACCACGGCCATGGGAACCGAATGCCAGAACACGACCAAGTCAAGTGGAATTCGACAATGGGGTCGCTCACAGACGGCTGGAAGCTCAAATATCAAGGGTTAGAGGCCCCTAAAAGCAACCAGCATACACCCAGTTCTGTGGATCCTTCACGCCGCCCAATAGTGAGCCCATCATTTATGGATGAGATATCAACCGCCTCTCATCCCTCGCATCACACAGACCACCCTGCCCCTATCACATCCGGGGAACTGGAACATGAGCTCGGCCGAATGCAACAACGCCAAAAAGAGCAACGGGCATTATCATACGAACGACAACGTTATCAAGCTGCAGATCGTAGCCCAGCTACTTCACAGTCTCTATACGCACTAACACCCAACCTGACCTTTCATACCCTTCATACACCATCTCTTGATGGACAAATGGGATCATTACAAAACTCGATGCCGAGTCAACTACTTGATTACGACGCAATTCTGGATGAGCTTGGATCCATAGACTGCGCGGATGGTATTGATGTGGATCCTCAGTTTATGACTAACTTGGGCTTCGCGCCAGGATGTGATCTGGGCGAGATGTTTCAAGGTGATTTTGGGACATGATTTAATGCAATCTAATCAATATTTACACGGATACATATTCACCCAAGTTTTCCTTGCCTGCCTGCCTGTGAAGTCTTGGCTGATGGGGCGTGAGAAGCTGCCCAGACTGACAGCGCTGATCACATCTGTTCAGGTCGAGATCCCTGTGCAATTTACAAACATCCCCAGCAATAACATCCTTTCTCCTCGGAGAATGCTACGTTTCTGCTGACGCGGTGTGTTGGAGCTGGTGAAAAACGTCTAATCAACCTCGGGATAATGCCGACATCGCCGTGTGGATGGGGAACACAGGGATAAAAGATGAGCGCTTGAGATTTTCCCCCCATTTCTTGACGAAACAAGGTTAGATCCGCGGCCACATGGTGGCACTGATGCGGAGACCCTAGAACAGTTGAGTCAGGATGTGCCACACCGCGGAAAAGCCTTTATCCCTCGACACGTTCTCTCAGCAACACGAGACCCGGACACCCTGTGCGTCCAAGTAAACCAGGCAATGACAGTCTCGAATCTCATGTAACGACGGAAGCATATTCTTCCCCCACAGATCTAACCCCGCAAACCCCGGACTGAAACCCCAATTCTGGAGAAGTAGTTGTTCGGTTGTTGAATTGAGTTGGCCCTTGCTGGCCCAGCGGCACACTAGTCCTTGGAGACGTTTTATTGCTAGACTGGGGGCAATATGGGTCAACTTGACTTGTATAAATCTTTGCCCCCCACCGGTTTTGGGGATTGTCTCTTCAACTCTCCAGTTCACCCACAACCTTCTTTGCAACCTTATCTCCCCACAAGCTGCAACCGTTCTCAAGCAGTACAGTTCAGGTCTGAACCTTGAGACGCCGCAATCATGGGCCTCTTGACTCTTCAAGAGGATCGGCCCACGCCGAAGGCCGTCTACAACTGGCGCGTCTACACATGTGCCGCCATTGCATCAATGGCTGCCTGCACAATTGGTTACGACTCTGCTTTCATCGGCACGACCCTTGCTCTGCCCTCGTTCGTGCAGGAGTTCAACTTTAAGAACTATGACCCTAATGCGCTTGCACTGGTCAAGCAGAACATTGTGTCTGTGTACCAGGCCGGAGCCTTCTTTGGATCTCTGTTCGCCTATGTGAGCAGTTACTTTATTGGTCGCCGATACTCTCTCATCCTCTTCTCTCTTGTCTTTATGGTCGGTGCTGGTATGATGCTGGGTGCCAATGGTGCCCGGGGTCTCGGCCTTATTATCGGTGGACGCGTCTTGGCCGGTATCGGTGTCGGTGGATGCTCCAACATGACTCCCATTTACATCTCAGAATTGGCTCCTCCCGCTGTACGAGGCCGTCTTGTCGGTCTTTACGAAGTCGGGTGGCAAGCTGGTGGTCTTGTTGGTTTCTGGATCAACTACGGAATCAACCAGCACCTCCCTTATGCTCCTGGCCAGAACGAGAACGTCTGGCTGATCCCCTTCGCTGTTCAGCTCATCCCTGCTGGTCTTCTTCTCATCGGTGCCGTCTTCATTCCTGAGTCGCCTCGATGGTTGTTCTCCAAGGGCAAGCGCGACAAGGCTATCAAGAACCTTTGCTGGATGCGAAACCTTGACCGAGAGGATATCTACATCGTTGAGGAGATTGGCTTTATTGATGCCGAGATCGACCGATTCAACAGCACTGTTGGCGCTGGCTTCTGGAAGCCTTTTGCTGCCCTCAAGCAGGCCAAGGTTCGGTGGCGCTTCCTCCTCGGTGCTCTTCTCTTCGTCTTCCAGAACGGTAAGCACACTCATCCTAACCTCAACTTCAATGACTAACTTTTACAGGCTCCGGTATCAACGCCATCAACTACTACAGCCCCACTGTCTTCCGAAGTATCGGTATCACCGGTACCAACACTAGCTTCCTCACCACTGGCATCTTTGGCGTTGTCAAGACGAGCATCACCTTTATCTGGATTCTCGTTCTTATCGATCACGTCGGCCGCCGAAACCTTCTCATGATTGGTGCTGGTGGTGGTGCTTTCTGCATGTACTTCATCGGTGCTTACATCAAGATCGCCAACAACCAGGCCAAGATCGATGCTGGAGAGACCCCAACCCTTTCCTCCGGTGGCATCGCAGCTATCTTTTTCTTCTACCTCTGGACCGCTTTCTACACACCCTCATGGAACGGTACACCCTGGGTTCTCAACTCAGAGATGTTCGACCAGACCACCCGCTCTCTCGGCCAGGCCAACGCCGCCGCCAACAACTGGTTCTGGAACTTTATCATCGCCCGTTTCACCGAGCAGATGTTCAACGCCTGGGGGTGGGGAGTGTATATCTTCTTCGCCTCTCTCATGGTCATCTCCGTCTTCTTCGTCTTCTTCTGTATTCCTGAGACCAAGGGTGTTCCTCTTGAGGCGATGGACAAGCTCTTTGAGACGAAGCCTATCTGGAGGGCTAACAAGATTGTCATGGAGGAATTGAGGCTCCAGGATGAGGAGTTCCGCCATAATGCCGATGGTGCTGATCTGCGAGAGGAGAAGGCCAATGCTGAGCAGATTGAGAGCAAGGCTTAAAGTTTTGATGATGATTGAATGCGAAATCAAGTAGAAGCTAGATTGGATTAATACATAACTTTATAACACTTTTGTCTTCCTCTGTAATTGGATTATTAACTATGCATGCATGAATTGTGTTAAGAAAAGCCCTTTGTGTCGACTTTACCACGGCACAAAGTCACCTTGATCAACCTTAGTCCATCTTGTTAGCAATTCTGTATTTTCCTTTAACTTTGTTAAGGCTCGATGTCCTGTCACGCAGAAAGGGCATATCCTTGGGTCCACCCACAGGTTCATTGAACTCCTATATTATGACCTTTTTGGCCTCCCTTCAAAAAGTATAAGACGCTCCGACTTTCCAGCCAGGACAATAAAACTCAACAGCACACTCATTGTTTCAAGTCTCTCACAAGTTTGTCAATATGGCCTCCTGGAATTCGCTCCCGCCCGAGATTCGTCGAATGGTCTTACAGTTCATCCCCAATTGTCCATTCTCTAAGGCGCCTGTTAACTCAGGCAGCAAATGGAAAAGATCAATGATCCTTTCATACTTGCATCTGAAAAGGCTTGCATATGATTCATTTGAAGAGGCGCAGCTAACGGCTTATCAGGTGGGAAATAGAAACTGGTGATATGTTCCAACAAGACATGAGTACCGCGGCGTTTATTAAACATCCCTTTCCATTATAATATTGAGAATTTCTAGGTAATTTAGATAACTTAGGATAGAGCTGAGGGCTTCAGGGTTAACCTAACAAAGGCTTCCTATCATCATAGGAGAGGGTCTGCGTGTCATACCTCACCACTCTCCTTCCACGCAGCATACTTCTGATAGATATCCTTTCTGAAAACATCCTTCAATTCAGTCGCAACGCCTCCATCAAGAGGCAGCTTTGCAAGAATAGCCCCAACACCACAAATATCATTCTTGCGATCAATGAACCACGCAAACGTCAAACCTCCACCCCAAGACATGGTATGAGCACCGTACCACCCCTCAACATCTTCAAGCGTAACGGTACCTCCCAAGCCATACCCAAGCTTAGTCTCTTCGCCGATACCGACTCTAAAGAATGGGCCGAGTGGGCTGGCTAGCATGCCTTGCTGACCGCTAAGTGCTTCAGGGGCGAGATGGTTCTGAAACATGTCAACGCAGGTTTCGGGCTTGAGGAGCTTTCCGTCGTTGGCGAGTAGGGACTGGATGACTTTGAGATAGGTTGGCGCGGGCATTGCGAGGCCGTGGCCGCCGAAACATCCATCTGTACGGCCGTTGATCTCGGCTCCTTGGCCCATGACTGCGAAGCCGAGACCTTTTGGATCATCGGGGTTGAGATCCACGAGACGCTCACGTAAATCTTCTCTTGTGACAGGGAAGAACTGAGCGTCATTTTTCAAACCAAGAGGTTTCAGCATACGCTCGTGAACGTGCTCCTCCAACGTATTTCCGGTAACACGCTCAACAATTCGGCCAGCCCAATCTAGACCAGAGCCGTACATCCATCCTTTTCCAGGATGATGCAAGAGAGGATATATGAAAGTATCTTCCACCTTTCTCTTCTCTCCATCCTTGGGTTTATACTTGCTACTCCACTTCCCTATGTTCGGATTCAAGAAATCATACGCCAATCCAGCGCTGTGCGAAAGCAGCATTTCAAGCGTGATAGGTTGACATGCTGGTTCGAGAACCGGCTCATCGTCATCTGACCAGCCAGTGAGGACCTGCTTCTCCGCTAACTCCGGTGCAATCTTTGATAAATCTCCCTTGAGAGTGAGAAGACCATCGTCGACACACTGCAGAGCTGCGACGGAGGCTATGAGCTTTGTAGCTGATGCGAGACAGAGGATGTCATCGAGCTGCTGGGGACGCTTTTCACCGGAGAGGAGAGTTCTCTGGCCGAGGGCTTTGCTGTAGGTGAAATCTCCTTTGGAGTTGGTAGCACAGATGATGGCCCCGTTGATCTTACCGGAGTCGATAGCGGCTTGGAAGTTCTTCTCGATGGTTCTCGCCATTGCAAGCGCAGAGAAAGATTTGATTCTGATAGGTGATTTGGAAGATACAGGGAGTAGTGAGTGATGAGTTATTTTCAGTCTTGATAGCATTGGGAATCTGAGTATTTATGCAGTTGGTTAATGTAAGACTGAACAAGTAATCATCCGAAGGATTCTAATCACGTGGGTCAATATACACGGCCAGCTATTATACTAACCAATCATACTGCTTAGTTTCCGAGCGGGCGAATCGACTTGAACCATTTCCTTCTCATAACCACTATTATATGGCCGGTGAGTCAACGATTAGAAGTCTTTAGCACTTGTCATTGAGATAGACGTCTGTCGTCTTCTCAAATATCCTCCTCTCAAGAAACCTGTTGAAGCTCCGGCTCGACATTTGAATATTAAGTCTCTTGTACTCGTTTAATCAGCCAGTCAGACGACGTCATCCAGACAATCTACCCAGCCTCAAATTTCAAATGACTCACTCTCTCCAGTCACCAATAAATCGTAGTATGTATTGCATTGCCTGCCTCAAGTAAAGGCTTGTGCTTATGTCTCTATCGCCTGAATCACGACGACCCATAAACCAAAACTACCCCAAAAGCGCGAAAGCCTCGCAGATCGGTCGGGGTAATCATTCCGGCATGAAACATTCTTACCGATACACGGTGAGAGTGGAAACAATAGCTTACATTTCATGAAAAAACCAATGGAGGCGTTTGGTATTTCTCAAATAGGCTTGGTGAGCTTGTCATAGGCCTTGGTTTTGTAGCTATACATCTTCTGGCGTTGAGTATGCCTCTCTGAGCCATATAGTTACTCATCAAGACTTGTCCAGTATTCCATAAGGTATCATGAGAAATATATAAGTAGATAGTGATTATAATTTACGCTGATTATGAAGGAGGGAAAATGACGGGAATTGAGAGAGTCGGCATTCAGGTGCCGGACTCTATATTACCAAGCTAAAAATCTCCAACACCACGGCAAGATATCGTCTTCGCCGAACATATATTTGTCAACCTCGACGTCACCCATCTTTGACCTTCCAATACCCAAACGTGCACTTATGACGATGGCAGCCTCATTCTCACATACCCAACCAGAAATGGTTCAGATAGACACTCCTTCACACCCAGAGCCAACCATCTCACAAACAATAACCCGCATCAACGCAGCCTACGACTGGACAGGCCCCGACGATCCCTCCAACCCCCGAAACTTCTCCCTCGTCACCAAAACACTCAGCATAGCGTCCATAGCATCCCTCGCCTGGGCGTCCTGCTTCGCCGGCGCCATATACGCCCCGGCCCAAACCGCTGTCAGCCATGAATTCCATCAAGGACGCTTAGCGTCTGTTCTGCCTCTGAGCTTGTATAACCTCGGCATGGCGTGCGGTCCCCTCGTTGGAGCACCGCTATCTGAGACGTATGGCCGCAAGACGGTATATGTCGCTACCACGCCTATCTTTCTTGCTTTTCTGCTGGGATCTGGCTTTGCGGGGAACATCGTGAGTTTATCGATCTGTCGGTTCTTTGCGGGCATGTTTGCGTCGCCGAATGTGAACAATACATCTGCTACGATCATGGATTACTGCGCGCCGAGATACCGCGGTGCTAGTCTGGGGATATACTACTCTATACCTTCGCTTGGAGCAGCTGTTGGACCACTCGTCGGGGGCTTCGTTGAGAGGTCTTTTGGGTGGCGGTGGACGCAGTGGGTTGCTGTTGTGATAACGTGTGTTCTTTACATACCGGTTTTGTTCACGAGGGAGACTTATAAGAAGGTTGTTTTGCGAAGAAGAGCCATCAGAATGGGTTTGGGTGATAGCTCGTCTCAGCAAACGACTGTTGCTAGAACGATTCGGCATTTCTTTACGGTTCTCATCCTTCGGCCGCTTCATATGCTGTTCACTGAATCAATCGTCACGCTCGTCAGTCTCTACAATGGTTTTATCTTTGGACTTCTTTACACATTCATCATATCAGTCCCCTGGATCTTCAGACACTACTATGATTTCAATGCAACGGGAGAGTCCCTCTCATATTTAGGTATAACGCTCGGCACTCTCCTCGCCTGCGCCCCCTTCGTCCTAATCGACTTCTCATACTATCAAAAGCGTCTTCTCCACTGGACTCAAACTCACGATGCGAGCGAGCCCCTACCTCCAGAACACCGTCTCATCTCCTCCATGATAGGAAGTTTTCTCCTCCCCGCCAGTCTCCTCATAGCAGGATGGACAGCTGAATTCCGCATCCACTGGATCCTCCCCATATTCTTCCAGGGAATCACAATGCTGGCTTGTCTTTTGATCTATGCTGGTGTAAATCTCTTTATGCTTGATGCGTACGGCCCTTTGTATGGAGCATCGGCGTCTGGTGCTATGATGCTGAGTAGATATTCGCTGAGCTTTGCTTTCCCGATGTTTGCGCTGCAGATGTTTGAGAAGCTTGGTGCTGGGTGGGCAACGACGCTTTTGGCGGGATTTACGCTTTTGATGGCGCCTATACCGTGGTGTTTCTTTATTTATGGGGAGAGGATCAGGGCGAGGAGTAGATACGAGTCAAGCTCATAGTTGGACGTCAGTCCTCATCATCCCCAACCATCTCCATGCCCTCAAAAAGATCAAGCCAATCCTCCAACCTCTCTTGCACAAAAGCATCCAACTCCCAGGGCTCATCAGTCAATGCATCCTGATCCCCCGCCCAGACATACATATCCGCCTCCACAGTATTCCCATCCTCCAGTACAACAACAACAACGCTCGTAGGGGTATACATCTCCCCTTCAAAGTCATCGAGCTTCTTGCGCAAGGACTTGGTCTCCAGGACCAGCAAGTCACCATCTACTTCATGCCCGTCTTTCTTTACCACGGCAGGATAGTCCCTTGACCGGACGGTGTAGCGTGCGTAGCCGCGTACTGTGGCTGGGCTGGCGAGGGTGGAGATGGGCTCTGTGTTTGCGGCGTCGCCGGTCAAGGCCCAGGCTGGTAACGGGCGAGCACGGAGGGTGCCGTAGATGAAGAGAGGACGTGGCTTTGAGGTATCAGCCATTGTGATGTCGTTTGTAGAGAGACTACAAGGCGTGTCGCATATGTTGAGAGGAAGATATCAAGTAAAACGTTAGGTTCTTTTCTAGCTGTAACTTTGAGCCTAATATCGTCAAAGGTAATGGCTATCGTGATACCTCATTTGCCTGAGACTGGTTATACTTTTCATCGCTACTATACAATTTAGACCAGGTGAGCTTATATTTAGGTAAAGATTTATGAGTTTAGACAAGTTTAGGGTAGCCCGCATGAGCATGACATCCCATCATCAGCAAAGAGCAAATGAAGTAACAAAAAAGTCCAAACATGTATGTTTTATCTAAAACTCCAATAATGCACGCTATCTATGCCCGTAAAAAAACAAATCTCACAGCTTCGACTCCGCCCTCTGCGCAACCTTCTCCGCAATGGCAACATGCACCTTTTCAATCGGCATCTCGTCCAATTGCTTTCCCGTCCAGTACTTATCCTGCTCCAGGCCCTGATAGATCAGCGCCTCCGTTCCCAGGATGACCTTCCACCCCTTATCCTCCGCGATACCGCCTAATCGCGTGAAGGGCGTGGGGTTGTAGCACATCTCCAGGATAGCGCCCTTCTGCTCCTTGTCCAGAAACGTCTCCGTCACCGCGCGCGCGCGGATCTCCTCTTCCGTCTCGGGCTCGAAGTCGGGGACGCATGCTACGATGGCGCCGGGCGCTTCGAGGGCCTGTGCTTGTGAGACGTCCTTGACGTGCAGCAGACCCTCGCCGTAGCCGCGCTCGGCGCAGTCGGCGATCACGGCGGTGACTTCTGCCTCGTCGCGGTTGACGAGGTAGATCGTCTTGACCTTCATCCACTTGCGCAGAGCGTAGATGGCGCTTCTAGCGGCGCCGCCACCGCCGACTACGAGGGCGGGCTTGTTGTGGAAGACGGCGTCGGGGTTGTCGATGTTTTGGTAGAATGAGTCGCGGATGCCAATGACGTCTGTGTTTGCGCCGCAGTAAATACGGCGACCGTCTCTCTCACGGATGAAGAGGGTGTTGCAGGCGCCGACGTCGCGGCATTCTTCTGTGAGCTCGTCTAGGTATGGGATGATGGCGACTTTGTTGGGCATAGTAACTGAGGCGCCTATTCATCATCAGTATCTTTAACTCAGACTCAGTAACTCAATTGAGGGAGCGAGTGGAACGTACCGTAAAAGTCGGGATGTTGCGCCAGCTCCAAAAACCCAGGAATATCAGCCGAATCAAGTCTGACCTGACCCCACTTCAACCCGAGATCTTGGTAAATAACATTATGAAGAAACGGCGACAGCGAAGCAGTCAATTTCTTGCCAAAGAGGTAGCCGTGGCGCTGGAGCTGTGAGACCTGGTGCGATTGGAGAGAGTCCCCAGACACGGAGACTTGCTCAGAGGAGACTTGTTGGACAGACATGATAGGTAGATAGTGCAGAGAGAGAAGAGAAAGTGGCCTGATTGAGAGATGATCCTGGAAAGCAGCGAAGAATAGGTGCTGTTCAAGTAATAAACCGTCCAGTAGCAGAGAACGCAATGGAAGAAACCCCAGATCCCACTGCCCACTGCCCGCTGCCCCCCCTCCAAGGGTTTATCCACTAAAGCTGGGGTTGCAATGCAAGAAATTACCGGGTCTCGAACCCCACCGTCGGATAAAGACTTAGCCACCTCGGTCCCGGGTAATGGATAAACACGACCTTCATCCCCCATGATCTAATCCAACTCGCATGGAAATTGCCTTATCATTCTGTGAGTGAAGTGAATGGGTGTCCTCTTAAACGATTAGCATGCATGGCTTGGCTGGGCTCGGCTGGTACCGCCTCGTGACGGCTTTTGGTATGACGATGGATAAGATCGAGACGGGAAAAACTGGGTTGGTATTGGATGGATGATTGCTTTATCATCGAGTCTTGATCAGGGGGATTCTCCGCTCTGTAGATTCTATATCAACTTGCCACTGCATCAGTGGTGTTTTATCTCTTTAGTTATCTCCTTATTGTATCTGTCACTGTTCATATAAGCATTCTATCATCAAGTGTCACTCACCTCACTGTAGTCTACAGCAAAACATAACACATCACATTGACGACACCTACCCGTAGACCATCGTCTACTCATCCATAGCCATGGCTCATAAACCAAGCATATGCACAATGTCCCTAGGCCGTTGTTTCGCTGGCCACTCCCTCCCCCACAAACTCGACATGGCCGCCAAGTACGGCTTCCAAGGCATAGAAGTCTTCTACGAAGACCTCGTCGACCTCGCAAAGTCCCTCCCTGGCGGCGACACACCCGCCAACCAAATCACCGCAGCCCGCACAATCCGCGACCTCTGCGCCGACCGCTCCCTCACCATCATCTGTCTCCAGCCCTTCATGCACTTTGGCGGCCTCGTTGATCGTCAAGCCCAAGCACAGCAGTTTGAAGAGCTGAAGCTATGGTTTGAGCTATGTCACGCATTGGAAACAGATCTCGTCTTGTTCCCTAGTAGCTTCCTACCAGAGGAGCAGCTGACAGATGATATGGATGTTATAGTCGCTGACTTCACGGTGGCTGCTGATATGGGGCTGGAGCAGCAGCCGCAGATTAAGTTTGCTTTTGAGGCGTTGTGTTGGGGAACGAGGATCAACAAGTGGGAGCAAAGCTGGGATGTAGTCCAGCGCGTCAACCGTGAGAACTTCGGCATTTGCATCGATAGCTATAACATCCTCGGTCGCATCTACGCCGATCCTGCAGCCGTCGGCGGCAAGACAAAGGACTGCGAGAGCGTTACCAAAGACTCCATCAAGAGGATCCTCACAGACATCGACGTCAGCAAAGTATTCCTGGTGCAGGTGGCCGATGGCGAGAAACTCAGTTCGCCCTTGAACGAGAGCCATCCCTTCTACAACGCGGAGCAACCGTCGCGGATGAGCTGGTCGAGGAACGCGAGGTTGTTCTACGGGGAGAGTTCATATAATGCGTATCTGCCGTGCAAGCAATTACTGAGGACTGTTGTGCAGGGGCTGGGGTTCGAGGGGTGGTTGAGCTTTGAGGTGTTTAATAGGAGGTTTTGTGATAGGGACCAGATCGTGCCGGAGGAGACGGCCAAGAGGGCGGCTGAGTCGTGGGAGAAGATGAAGGTTGAGCTGGGGCTGAGAACGGCGGATGATGTTCAGCCGAGGTTGCAGGCCATGTTGTAAATAATAAGTTTTGTTGTTTGAGAGTTTATAATACCACCAGAATGCATTGTTCCTGTCATCTACCATCTTTATCTGCTCAGTCAACACTCCATCACAACTCCATCACAACTCCATCACCACTCACTCTCAGCATTGATTGTCAGTTTTAAGCCATTATTTTCAACAATAATATTTTCTTAATTTGAGAAACTTTTCGATCCCGTGATATTTACAGCTTTGTCCTCAACTTCAAGTGCTTAGCAGCATACTCAATCGCAGCAGCGTACCCAAAAACCCCCAACCCACAGATAACAGCCTCCGCCTTATCGCACAGGTAGCTATGATGTCTAAAAGACTCCCTCGCATGAACATTCGTGATGTGCACCTCCACAAACGGGATGTTCACCCCCACCAGCGCGTCCCTTATGGCCACGCTGGTATGTGTGTAGGCGCCAGCGTTGATGATGATGGCATCGATGTTTCCTCGCGCCTCGTGAATGCGGTCGACTATGGCGCCTTCGCTGTTGGCCTGGAAGGATACCAGGCTGGAAGAGAGGGACTCTGCTTGGGCTGAGGCGGAGGACTCGACGTCTGAGAGAGTGGTTGAGCCGTAGATGTGAGGCTCGCGTGTGCCGAGGAGATTGAGGTTTGGGCCGTTGATGAGGAGGAGACGACGAGACATGATGACTTTTTTTAGTGATCAATTGAGTTATTGTGTTGTTTACTGAGTATATCTCGCTATCGTCACCTTTATCAATGATCCATCGCAAAAGTAAAACTCCGCCAATTCCCCAGCTTTTCCCATCTCCCCCATCCCCAGGC
>JABFFB010000135.1:0-46051 GCA_013623555.1 Fusarium nisikadoi | reverse complement strand
GATCCATCAAGGGCCTCGACAACTCCCCGACCTCCCCGACATCCAGAACAGGGATCAAGGACATGGGCTAATTACGTACGTTCGTCCATCAGAGGCAGAGAATTCACTACTATCATCATGATGTTCGCTTCGACAGCCGTCACTTGTGAGCCGAGTTGTACAAATTTATGATATTTACTCGATTAAATCTGATCAAATCAAGTATTCTTCAATCTCAGAGACCCTAGATAACAGTAATACAGCTCATTACACCATCTGTCTTATCGTCTCAACTCCCCGTCTGCTACAAAACACACACACGCGATCATTCTTCACTCTCGGTCCGTCGCGCGGCCTCTTCCCTCCGACTTCCGCCACTAATCATCGATTCCACCCACGCTAAGGGTCGACACTTGCACGAGCTCCCCGTGACCCAGTGACGCCACTGAAAATCTCTCGTCCCTTCATTCCCGTCTTGAGTCCGGCGTATCAAGAGCATGTCACCGAGATCTCCTCATAGGCGAGCCCATCAACACCATGACAAGCAGCTTACAGCATCCAAGCATACTCCAGTACAATGGCTGTCTAGATATGATCATACCCTTCAAGTCATGAATTATCGATTATTACATGTCTTCCAGGTATGATAAACAAGGTACCTAATCTACTTACCACGTCCTAGGACCGAGGTACTTGTTGTACCCCGTAAACGAGCAGATCTGTTATTTTCAGCTTGAGTCGAAAGAATAGCTTCACTGTCAAAAACTCTCGAACGCTCCAAATTTACCCTCTCGAATGTATGTCTCGTAGCATGAGCTTTGCAATAACATCTGATTAGGTCAAGACATTCAAAAGGATAGTTACTAGAAGGGGGTTGTATATCTAGTCTAAATCATTCCTTCCGAAGTCGATATATTCATTCATATTATGTCTTTGTATCACTACTTTTTTAAGCAAATACGCCAGGCCTCTGGTCAAATAATATCAACCTTGGTATCATAGCGTTGGGCCGACTCGAAGTGCCTCCATGGTCTCTTGGTAAAGAAGAAGAATTAATTCAAGAAAAAAGTGTCATCGTTTCTTCCTTCTTACTGACAAGCAGCCGTCTGCCTTCAGAGATCATCATGGCATTGCATATTCAACGAACCCAAACGTCATGGCCATGGTATAATCCGCATTCCGCATCAAGATGGTGACCCCCTATTAACGACGTGTTACACAATAAACATAATAGAGATCCCAAATGTTTATTCAGCTGTGTTTATCCCCAACTTGTGTTTTTCCCACTGCGTTGTCTTGCGACCTGATCCAATCTATTACTAACCCGCCTGTTCAGTTAGATCTTAAGGTTAAAGGCGGCAGCTGTGTGACCTGCTGAGACTTAACATTAAGGTCATTGTGTTCTTTGGTATAGTGTATAATACCTTATATTGTGTTATGCTGAAAATAAGTATATTATTGTGTTATCTTGTTATCTAGCGCCTTTAGCTATATCTTGCATATAGCTACATTGGCATTTTTACTCTTTAACAATAGAGATGGACATATCTATATCAGATGCTTTCAACCAGCCCCGTCGATCTCTAGTTGAGTAAACGATATCTCAGCACAAATCTTGTCTGAAAACCAAGTTCACTCATCATCCGTGGTTGTGTATAATACTAACACATCGTATCTCGATAGAGGCAGTGTAGCAATGCGTATCAAGTGACGTCGAAGGCCATAATCAAAATTTCAATAGGGAATATTACCCAAACAAAAGACAGAGCTTTGGGCACGTTAGCGAGATTCAGCTGCAGCTACAGTGAATACTCTGGAAGCATGACAAGTCACTAGAAAGACATCAGAGACTTGGAATGTGGTTTTCAGTAGACTCTGGGTATCAGCGGAGGTGATTTTGAGGCCTTCGATCAAGGGTTCATACACATCCAGCTCGTCCTATTCATTAAATTGGGCTTAATCCAAAGATGAGGGTAAGTGCTGTGATATGACTAGACTCGTACGCCTTTAAAAGATACAAACTTCTTTGCAGTACCATATAAGACTATACATACAGTCATCCATCTTCAAGCCTCAAAAGGCTAGTAGCAATACCTCGGAGCCTTGCATTTATCCATCGATCATCACTCCCGTGCCGCTCTCATATTCCGAAAGCGGGACTTCAGGTCACTCGCAGACCCGGCTGTCTCAGATGCAAAACTGTCGTGTCACCAAATACGAGGGCGGTTGCATTTCCATTAAATAACGTCATGATAGCATGCGACACAAGCGCTGAATAAAGTTCAGTTTGACAGACAGCACGTTAGGGCGTCCACGTTACGCTGGACATTTTTACCAGGATCAAGGGACGAGACGCCCCTTGGTTAGAGTTTGTGAGGTTTCAGGGCAGAATATGCTTAAAAGGTCAGGGTCTAGGTAGTGATAAATTGTGTCAGATGTTTTTATGCATGTCTTGACTCGGGGCAAGTCTTGGCAGATGAATTTGGGAGTCTTTGCAACGCTTCCAGGCATAAGCTTCTATTCGCACTCTATACGGCTTTCGCCTACTGGACAGGGGATGTTGAAATTCGGTAGATGAAATGCCAAGACTCCTCTCCCATCAGGTCGCCGAACTCACGGATTCTCCATCACGATGTTACCGGTGGGATAGTTTGTATTTATCCGTGATGAGATGCTGAATAATGTACCCAACGCCATGAGATTGAGTTGAGATTGGTGCGCCACTGCACGCTGATTGTCCCATATTACTGCCATTCTCCTAGGGAGGCTGCCATATTGGACGTAGTGGCCTTCGGCAGATGAATTTACGCCGTAAAAGCTGGAAGCCTTCAGACCATGCCAAGCCATGAAGGGTCCATAGTCGTACCATTGACCCATTAACTATGTTTTTGGCAGTTAGTCATCCTGCAACTTTCGGCTTCATGGGTGTATATGATCATGAAGAGCCTGGGGAGAATCCATGACTCATTGTTTGGAATCACTCAGAGCACGTCAAGAGTTAAAGTTGCTAGGTTACTCTAGAATACCATTCAACTCAACATGTTGTTTCTTACGAAGGAGTAAAAGACTAATAAAATTAAATTCAAATGGTTAGCCAGCGTAGCTTTTGCTCAGGATCATGATGATACCGTGAATCCCAGCAACACGTCTTGACATTCAAAACTCTGGAAGTTTGTTAGCTTGATTTGCTGGCTAGTGGGCAGTAATCTTTACTAGATCAACGATTCATAAGTCACGATATGAGAGTGATTGACAATGTGAGCTTTTCTCTTCTAAACAAGAGCAACAGCGCAACTTCGAGGATCAATGCCAAATCTCCTGACTTATATTAGCTTCGAGATGACTGTTCCTTTTCTCCCACAGCTTTAGATTCAAGACATCACCTGGAGCGGATGGTTATTTGGTATGGTGGTAATATGACGCTCATCTGTACGCCACCCATATCAATAAACTGTGTTCACCGAGTAAAGATATGCGGGTATAGCCCAAAGACACCAATTCCGATCAGATGATCGTTCTGCACAAATAAAATACTTATCGCTATGAAAATAACATGATCTCACAGGCAATCCTCCAAGAATCTCTTATCTCTGGATGAGAGAATATGCATTAGGCATTAGGCAACAACAGCGTTGACGCGAAATGTTTCGCCCCCACGAATACGTCGCAGCGATCGTCCATCAAGACCTCAAACAAGTAATAGCCGTAGTGATGAGAGAACTTACAAAAGATCCGTCTGCTTAGCCAAGTCAATTGATTGACTTGGTATCTATCTCGGCATAAGCTGAGTGAATCTCACTGCTTCCTCAATCCTCGTATACTTTGCATGTCGGGATTCAGGGATAATTAGGCTGCGATGGCTGACAGCGCATTGTTTTTTGCATCTTGCATCTTGTGATCTCGTGATGCACTCAAGAGATAAGCATCAAAAAGTCCAAGCTTCTGCATTGCTGACTCGCGAAGGATGCCGCAATGCCACAATGGTAGGGTGTTAGTGGGAGTGGACCTATCGCATGTAAGACTTTAAACTCTTGTCAAGATATGCTTAAATGGACCTTTGATTGAGGCGTTCACTTCATACCAAGGTAGTGTCACGGTAAAAGAAAGAACAATTAAATAGTGAGGCCGTGTATTATAGAGACATGTTCTATTGTCTATATGCGATATTAAATGAGATATGAGCAGTGCAGTTCTTTCCAATGATGTATCCAGTAAGTCATAGTCACATCAAAGAATCTGTAGACAAAAGGCGCTTAAGCGTGGTGAGAGTGACGGCGGAAACGAGATCGCTCAATGTACTCGGACAGAGAGCGCTCGTCAACAGTCTTCTCATCCTCAGCCTCCTCATCATCCTCAAAGTCACGCTTGGTACGCTTGGTGGTCTTGTACCAGTTGGCAGCGGGGTCACCGAGGCACTGGCCGACGGTAACAGCTAAAGAAATGTCAGTTATGGCAAGGAATAATGATCAAGGATGATACTCACGAATGCGGGTGCTGCGCTTGACGGCGTCGAGGACCTTGGGGATGAGGTTGCGGACAGTGTTCTCGTGGACATCGTGGAAGAGAGCAATGGATCCACCGTTGGTGATACCCTTCTTGAAGAGGTTGAGAGCAGTGTTGGTCTCAGCAGGGGTGTTGTACTCCCAGTCAAGAGAGTCGACATCAGCATTGATGACGTGGTATCCGAGAGTCTTCATGACCGAGAGGGTGTTGGCGTTGTAGCTGAAGTAAGGGGGCCGCATGTACGTGGGCCACTTTCCAACGATCTTGAGGAACTCAGCCTCCAGACGGGTCATCTGGGTTCGGACATTGGCGTTGCTAATGGTAGCAAGGTCGGGATGGCTGTAACTGTGGGAGTGTTAGCATCATACGGACTGTCACACAGCATACATAGATCAATGATGAAACACGTACGTGTGAGAGCCGAGCTGGTGACCCTCAGCGACGACACGCTTGACAGTGGCAGCGTAGTCGTTGATGTTGGCCCAGTTCTCGCCGTTCATGAAGAAGGTGGCCTTGTAGCCGTACTTCTTGAGCTGGTCGAGAAGCTCGTTGGTGTAGGCGAAAGGACCATCGTCGAAAGTGAGGGCGATGTTCCTGTCGACAGTGCACTTTGTGATGGCGACGCCGACGGGGACAGCGGCAGCGGCAAGCTGCAGCAGGCCGGCGCAGGTGGCGAGGACAGAGAAACGCATTTTTGAAGAGGGTATTATAGAGTGTAGTTAAGGGGACGTAAACGACAGTACTGAAACTAGAAATAGCTTCAAAAGACAGAGATGGAGGTGAAGAAACGAGTGAATGAACTGCGGCTGTTGAGTTGAACCTGAGATCGTCTAGAACAGCAGAGGAACTTCTTTCATATATACCTATTTCTCGTCCCCTTCAGAATTTCTTTCACGGACTTTAGGGAGAACTGCACAGCGCAAACCGTACCGAGCTGAATCACCCAGAGCCGGGTTATGGGTGTGGCAGCTATGAGCATGGGTATCCCTCCCTTCAACCCTGCCGTCGACGTACGAGGCCCTCATGGCCCTTGATAGCGCGCACCTATTCGTGCAGCACGTATTAGTCCTCTAGTGTGCGAACAAAGGCTGCAGCAGGGGTTATGAGTTCAGAGACTGGTCCTGGCCTGGGGTTTCATCGTATGCAGAGAGCTGGAGACTCGGGAATCTTGGCAGTGACGAAACCTTGCCATTAAATTGGTTATGATTGAAATTTGTGGATGAAGGGGCCAAGTGACGAAAGAGCCGATATTCTTACGCCATGTTCCTCTTTTCTCGTCCCCGTGGGAGCGTATCTGGGTGGTTCAATGGCTCTTCATACGAGATGATACCCATGTCCCTGGTATTGCGCTATCTAATGCGGGACGATCCTCGAGCCAATCTCGTGTGCATGTCTCAGGTACTCTTGTACCACGATCCGACGAGTAAAAGAGCAAAAGGCATTATCTATTCCCTCGTGAGCCGTACAGCAGCATATGCCATGTGCTCACAAGACAAGAGTTTCAGCCACTATTGGACACACGATAAAAGCCAGCTTGCAGGGCTCTAGTTGCAGGCTCCAGGGGTTCACGGCGGATAGGCCATGCCCGTGACCCTAGGTGGCCACCCCTGGAAAGGCTCACTAAGGTTAAAAATTAAATAGCCAACGTTAACGTAACCTTAACCTTAGTCTGGGCTCTCTTCGCGATTACCGAACAGGGCTTGTCTCACGAGAGCCAAAAGTGAAACTAGGAACGGAGAATAACCCCTCGAATGGGAAAAGAGTCTTGGCCATCGGGCGTCCGCTTTGGGTAGCCGCCGACCTGTCAATAGGTACCTGGAACCGCGAAATAGGGGACGGTAAGTAAGGTAGGTAGCATTTACTACCCACCGGCCGACAGCTGAGGAGAGACATGGACAAGGCTTTATTTTCACAGTATTGGCATTGGTTCGATAAGATGCAATTGCACGTATGACGCCAAGATATGAGCAGCCTTGTTTCTCTCAATCATCTCTTCACCAGGTAGTGAGTCTGACTACACTATCTGATGTATGAACTCTGCCTGCAGACGGGATGCTCACTGCATTAGATAGCAACAAACAGTAAGCCACTTGACGTATGCCAATGTCAACCTCAACACCATCCATCACCACAGTCCTATACGATACATGCAATATCCTCAACCGAAGAAATTGCCGAATATCACCTGCCAAGTAAAATCCCATCAACTCGACACAATTAGCTAGAGCTTATTCCTTCACTCCAATATCCGTGCAGTCCGAAGAGTCCACTGTCTGTTCTCACGGTCTCGAACCAGGCAAAGAGGCCCCCCAATTCCACCTTAGTCTCGCGTCGATCACCGAACTCATCCATCCATATCCACAATGGATGCTTTACCTTCAGGAGAGTGAGACTCTGTCAAAAAAGCAAAGGAAAAAAGAGACAACTACAACAGTTCAGTCATAATAACCGTAATAGTCACAGTCAGCGAAGAACAAAACCCCAAGCCGGGCTTCAAAACCTCCGAGCCCCCTTTCTCATCGAACATGCATCTCTCGCAAATCATTTATGGGGCCCTCACGGTTTCTTTTGCTGAGAGATTACTGATATGCAACTCCCATCACATCAAATGTTTCCCTAACTAGTAGCCCGAGGACCTAAAAATGGGTAACTCCAAGCCTCAGCCGTTCGATCTACAACAAGGTAGACCTATATTTACCTACACGCCAAGTCCATCTGCCCGGTCAATGGATTGGATAGCCTGCCAGCATAGCATAGCATAAAGGAGAAGAGAAAACAATGCACCCCATCTTCAATGGACAATCGCCGGTGTCCCTCTGAGCTGGCCTTGCCAAGACGTAGCCAAGGCTGATTAACAAAGACTAATGTTCTCACATAAACAACAAATACGAGGACCTCAAAAACGTTAATCAACAAGGCCGACAAAGGCCGTCAGCCGCAGGGAGCATCCATGAACGGGGAGGATTTGTCCTGAGGTTCCCCAGATGATATCAAGCGTGCAATAATAAAACTAGGGGCTTCGATACTCCGCTTCGGGTACGATATCCCGGGTCTAGAGAGATGGGCCTGGTCGTTCTGTTGACAGCGAAGCCCCGTATGATTGGAGCGACTCGGGTTCTTCACGTTTTTCCTATTATAGAAGCTGGGTTGGTATATCACCGTTTCGCGGACATTCATCCTGGTAGTCCGCTACGGAGTTAAACAGGAGTTTAAGACAAGAAGGACAAAAGGTTTTATGCTTATTTAGACAAGGTTATCGATCCTCGACGTAAACGAATAAATCAGGCAGTTATTTATAACTGCCAAGAAATCAGTCAGTCAGTTGTAAGTTTGTATGTATGTATGTGTGTGTGACTGATACAAGCAAAGAATCGGTTTCCGTTCGCTTTAACGCCCAGATCCTTAATCAACTCCCCGACGAAAAAGATCTCCCCTGAAAAAGAAAAAGAAAATTCCCCAACGATGCTGCCCAGGCAGTAAGAAACGAAAGAAATGAGGGTATCAGTGAGAGATTTCACGAGGTAGGAAGGTGGCTTCAAAATGTCTAATGGGTCGTCACGAGTGTAGATGGATGGATGGATGGCAGCTGGAGTCGTTCACAGGTCATCCTCCCAGTTACCCTCCACTTCAATCGTCGTACCCAAGGCTTCTCTACCCTGGCGAATCATGTCCTGTAATTGTTTGTTGAAAGCGTTGATCCGTACATCTGCATCTCGTTCTTCCATCTTACGGCGTGCTGCGAGATGCTTGGCTTCTGCGGTCAGACGGGGACTGGCTTCTGCTGATGTGCGTCCTGATGCTACTGAGGCATTAGAGTGCGACCGGCGGTGCGACGACGGCTTTGCTATCGGCGATGGGATGGCCGTATTTCGGCGTGTGGAGCGGGTGGGCTGAGGTATCCTGCTGGGCGATTCCATCCGAGGAGACGCGAGGGGAGCAAGTGACGCGAATGACGCGGTTGATGCGGGCCTTGGAGAAGGTGATGCTGCTGCGTGTGACAGACGACTAGCCGGGCGATTGGTAGTGGATCGTCGCTGACTCGGCGTAGAGGCAGAAGAGAGTCGGGCTGATGGAGCGGCACTGATGCGTCGACCTGTAGTCATGGAGGGGCCCGAGTTTCGTGATCGAGGGGACGGTCGATAAGACGGGCGTCGCAGTGGAGGCTCGGGCTTGGGTTCAGGCTCAGCTGGTTTCTCATCACTCACCATAACCCAGTTCCTGCCAAGTTCATCTTTCGTGTCTGTATGTCTTCGTTTTGGATGGGGTGCCGTAGGTGTAGATGCGCCGCTGTTGCCGCCTTGGTCTGCGTTATCAGGTTTAGGCTGGTTGAAGTAATCCTCTAGCGATGGCGGGAATCGACCGGGAAGTTGCTGACTCTCGAACAGCGTCTGGTCCAGCTCTTCAATCCTGCCGGAATTCATCGTGAAGGCCTTACCACCACCAGCCTGGAAACCTCGAAATGAACCTGTCTTGCAAAATTCCCACACTCGTCCAACAACACCTCCTATGGTTGAGAATGCGAAGCTACCCCAGCCTTGGGACTGCATCGGCTGGGGAGGTAGATTGAACAGCTGTGTCGGTCCAGCTCCATGATCGATATCGTCGTGGGTTCGTTTCGATCCAAGCGCTTTTCGATAGTCTGTGTCCGAATACATGCTCTCGCCAAGAACGCCGCTATCAAAGGGGCCAGAACTCGGTGTATCAAGCTGTCCAGCAAGTTGGTACCGTATTTCCTCATTCCTCATCTGAGCCACTGGCGTTCCAAAATAACCATTTCTATCAGAATCATCCTGGAAGCGGAATTCCTGAGATCGCGATATATCATGGCAGGGTCTCTTTCGTTTCGTAGCTTGCCCGTCGGGGGTTGCTGTGCTGTAGGGTGAAGCATATCCGTAGCTGGTGCTAGAGCTTGGTGAGATGGGTGGGCGAAACAGGCCAGGGTGCACGCCTTCTCTATTGAAGCCGCCCGACATGTGGAAATGCGAAGGGATCGTCATTCTGCCTTGGGGTAGGGCCTTCTGATTCGATCGGTATGTGCGCACACGCGCGTGGTGATAGATAGACGGATGGATGGCCTTATCGAGTGGAGGTGAAGCTGTAACTCACGGCCAAGCTTAACAGCAGCCGAGACACATCTCAGGTCGTCTATCGCACAAGCGGGTCTGGGGTAGATGCAAACCGAATATTCGGATCTGGACACGAGATTGCAATCGACGGGGAAGCGATACTCGGAGGGCGATTCGTGATGGCGATGGGCGATATTGTTGAGCGCCTCGTGACTAAGGTAGGTGTGATAAAAGGTTGGTTGTGTCTTGTGATGACGGGCGCATGGAGGGGGGAGGCTGCCTGGCTGCAAGCGCCCAACTCTAATAGACGCAGCCAAAAGTATGGCGCTCGTGTGAGAAGGGGAGGGCACCGTAGATGCACGCGCAGTATCGGAGATGTCGCCTTGAAAGTGAGGCTCGATTATCGATTTATGATGTAGTTATTGGATTGGAGAGATGGGTCCTGGCGGCAAAATGTCGACGGGCCAAGTAAACAATGGTTGGGGGGCCAGCGCCTGTGGCCAGTGTCAGGTACGGGGTGTGATTGGTCAGTTGGTAGTGATCCCGGCAGTTGCTCAAGAGCCGCGATATAGAACACAGTAAGTTACTCTGTAGTCTATACGATGAGAGAGAATAAGACTCCAAAAAGACTCGATATCTGACGGATTTCCAGGTGGGCAGGCAGTCAGTCCCCTTTTGTCAGGAATTGGTATGCGGAGAACGGGAAGCTTTCGGTTTGTTGCCGACTTAGAGCTCCAGCTTCTTCTTGTGTGGCTGATTCCAGGAGTTTGGTCCACTTGATGGAGATCGGCAAGGTTCAGCTAACCAAGAGCATCAAAATCGAGCATTGGAGTAACAGTTCGTAGTTGAAATGGATGAAAGTCTCCCTTCTCTCCTTTCTACATCAAGTATTCGGCCGTCGAGCTCATTTGCATTGCTGTATTGTCTTGGTTAAATTACTCTAATATCCTTGGTTGTCCTAAGCGATTAATGATCAACACAGGGGTCTTTAAACAGATCACAATGATGAGGGTTCATCAAGCTCAGTTGTGCTTTACTATCGTTAATCGTTGCCTTTACTTCTATTGAGTCTATCTCCCGTACCGCGTGAACCGCTCTAAACTCTGCGTCCAAACTCTTCTATGCCATATGCCATGACCTCAACTCATTGGTATCATTCGCCCGCCGTCCTTCTCATAAGTCTAACAATTCGTATCCCATCATTTAGTCCTTGTTGTAGTAGTTGTCCTGCTGGCCCTTTCGCTCAGATGTGACACCTCCATCAACACCCTCCTCCCCATGAACATGCTCCTTACTTCCCCAGAAAGCCTCCCGCTCCTTGAGAACCTCCTGACCCCAGGCCTTCATCTCCGGCAGTGTCATCCTGGTCGCGACGTACGCAAACTCGCCAAGATCGACCTTACCCTCACCGCGCTTCTCATACTCCACCATCTGCAACAGAAGCTCCATCTTGTCCACATCGTGCACAAAGTGACTGTCCAGTGTCTCAGAGTCCTCGTATTCCTGCCAGATAGCGCGAATGTCCTCGCCTGTGGTGCCGCCTGCAACGTTTCGTAGCAGGTTCTTGGTCAGAAAGTCCATCGTCTCCGCTTCGCGTCGGCTCTTCTCGGGCTTGGGAACGCCGTCGACGGGTGTGATGTCGCCGACAAGAAGTTCCGCCATGTCGTGGATGAGACACATCTTCATGCACTTGGGGAGGTCGAGTTTCGGGGCGAGAGAGGGAGGCGCAAACATGGAGATTAGAGACATGCGATACATGTGGTCGGCGATAGACTCTCCCCTGTCGCATGTCAGTGACGTCTTGAAGTCGAGGGACCAAATTCCTTACCTAGAGATACCGAAACGCCTCCATCCTTCCCGCTTGGTTGTCTTGAGTCGCTCGAGCATGTGGAAGAAAGGGAGCGGCGAAGAGGACTCTGCAGTAGGCGCACCACCCGGAATCTCCTTGACGACCTTGTCAACGGTCCAAGGACCAGCGACCTTGACCATGGGCGTGAAACCCAGATCTCCAATTACTTCCTCGGGGCGAAGATCCACACGGCCATGCTCCTTCTCCGGCTGCGAACCCATCTTTGCAGTAGAGTACAGTCTGTATCGTCGCGGGGTAAATGTCGAAGTGGTGCTAGTGCAAGGTAAAGAAGAAAGCGGCGGTCGTAGCGAGTTGACAGTGGTTTTTACGGTACGAATCGTTTGCTGCAGTCGCATACAAACACAGATGGTCATTACAAGCGTACAATTGACAAAGGGGTCATGTAAACAAACAAGAGCCTAGAACGACAGAAGAATGTTGGTTGAGTGGGCAGTTTGTTAGACTAGTTGGTGGGTTTGAAGTCCAGATTTGTGCCAGTGTGGAATTGATCAATGGTCAGCTACGTTAATAGCCCCGTCATATGTCATTTTACAGGGGTAGAAGCTGGGATCTTGTCTGTGTCTAGGTAGGTGTGACTACAGGGTAACAACACCACAATCACTTACACGGTGAAGAGTGAATTTCTTTTGCTTGCCATGTTGTGAGTTGCAGCTCTAAAGGGGCTTGCCCTGTTTTGAATAGCATGTTGAAACTTTTAAATTCAAATAACAGTATGTCATATTAACTTGATAGGTCTTATTCTCAAAGTTTCACTCCCTAGAGTCGACGCTTATCCATCTTTCATTCGGCAAGAGAGAGAATGACAGTGAGTATAATGTAACACACGTAAATTCTCGCGTAAAGTCTCATTACATCCATGGAAATATCAAGCCAATAAGCTTGCGTTGAGCCCTGATTTGCTTTCTCACGCAGCTGGAGAGCTTCATCTCTTCACTAACACCAAAATTGGACACACACGTGGGGGTTCCGCCGCCAAGGACCAAAAGTACATTTAGCTCCGCCTCAGTCTGATCTACATGAGCCTCACCTTGATCCATTTCGGGTATCTAAGTATTTATTCAACCTCACTCCCGCATGCGAATCTTGCAAAGAATAATCGAGCCCTTTCGTTCACAGGCTCGCACAATGACAACAATCGCTTCACTTAAGCGGCTTTCAGCCAAGTCCCTCTCAGAGAAGATCCTCCAGGAAGTCAATGCCACAGATCCCACATTTGCTGTTATCGATGTTCGTGATAATGGTGAGTTAGCTTTCAAACATCTCTCGAAGAAAACTCTTCTCGATTCTATTTGTTTCTGTGACGACAGCTCAGCTGACTTTCCAAGATTACATTGGTGGACATATCAAGGGCTCAACAAATATCCCCGCACATACTCTCGACGCTATGATGCCAACTCTGGTTCGTCGCCTTAAAGACAAAAAGGCAGTTATCTTTCACTGCGCACTCAGTCAACAGCGAGGTCCTAGTGCGGCACTAAAGTATCTTCGTGAGCGGGATGGTCTCTTGAAGTCGATGGGTGAAGACCCCAAGGGAGAGAGCGGTCAAGATGTGTTTGTGCTGGATAGGGGATTCTCAGGATGGCAAGAGGTCTACGGAGAGGATGAGCGGTTGACGGAGGGATACGTTAAGGATTTGTGGGAAAATTATTAATTTATTCAGAGCTAGAGCTGAGTCTTCCGATAGGAACCCCTACTTCCATCTCATGCTTCCCACTGTGTTTTGACCAAGACTATTCCAGAGACTAGAGGTTGAGTCGCAAAGAGAGTGATACAAATCCAACGGTAGTCTCTAAACAATAGAGTAAGTAATATGATGATGGTGATGTGAATTCGTCCTAAGACCAAGTGAAGATGGCTCATATTCTGCATCATGTCTGACTTGGAGGAAATTTTAGCCCAACACTGACTGTGAATAAAAGTCTACTTACAGAAACGCCATGATGGCCAATCAGCTTAAATCACCCCCATCCTCAGCTTGCGGAGTTTCAAGAAAAGACCAAAGATGACAAGACATAGAACGCCAGTCACTGTCGAGAAGACCGCGATGCGCTCTGTCGTATTTGCTGGATTCGACCACCAGTTGTACCCGAATGAGCTATGGGCTATGCCATACTCATCCGAGGGGCTGAAGCCACCCTCTGGAATACTTCTAGCCTGGAGCTGAGATCCGGGAGGCATGTTAAGCAGTGCGAGGTTGAATGGCAAGGGCGACATGGTGATGGTAGAGGATGATTAGTGAGAAGTCGGATATTCTGATACTCTTGGATTGATCAAGAGAGGATAAGAGTTGTATTTAGATTTGGAAGAATGTGGGAATTGGTTGAGTTGAGGGACAAAGGTCAAGAAGGATGGGCACGTAAGGAGACATTTGCAGAATTTATATCCAGGATAAGATTTGGTCAGGAGGGACGTATATAGTTACTTTTCTTCTTCGCAAACAATTGTGAAAGCTTCCTTCAATATTCACAAGGTGTATTAGGATTTGGGTAATTCGAGAGTCCAACTCTGAACGCAGTCGTGAATTTCTCCTCCGTAATTGGTCAAGAGAATAAGGCAAAAGAAAAGAACTTTAATCAGAAAATTATAAGTTACACCCAAGCATTATAAAATGCTATCTTTTCCCCATGACATGTCGATGTCTTCCCTTCCCAACACTCAAACATTTGCCAAGCTGATTCTCTGAGCCCGCTCGACATACTCATCTTTTATTAAACCTCTCCCCAAATTCTCATCCTTCAAGATGCCCGCGACACCACGAATGAGGCCCATAGAGCCTCGGGGCGTCCCAGAGGAGCTGCCTCCGGCTGGACCTCTCTTCTTTATCCCTAACCGCCCTGGTCCTCCCATTCCCACCAAGACCCCATTCACATATAAGAGGCCAAGCTACAAGACTAACAGGCTACCACTGAAAGAACAGCCAACCACAAAGGAAGGAAAGAAGTTGATGCCTGGTCACAGTGCAGTTCGTCGCCCAGTTCATCGCCCAGTTCATCGCCCAGTTCATGGCTTTCCTTCAGCCACCAACTTTGAGAGCCCATGTCGTCTCGGTACCGCTGGTGCTTCCCACATCACTGGAAATCCTCTCCGCCCCTCTTCTATTGCTGGAAACGCTGCTGATCAGCTCCACCAGGCTGAGGAAGCGGCCAACGAATACTTTGGTTTCATGGTCTTTCTCGCCGTGATTATCGTGGGAGCCGCACTTATCGGGTGTGTTCTTCTCATGAAGTTGGCAGTCAGCGTTTTGAAGCGCCTTGGTCGAAGGTTCGGGTGGAAATGGGTCAAGAGAGCCGACAGTGCAGACCTCGAGGGAGAGATCTACTACTGGAAGCATCATCCAGACGCGTTCGAGCAGTACCATCTCGACTTGCTCCGGGAGATCTTGGCAAGTCATGAGGGTTCTCTCTATCTCACAGCAGAAGAAAAGGAAAAAAGGGCTGCTGAAGTAAGCGGTCTGTATTCAACCGACTGCGCACTTCTCCCTGGGCCTCAGACTGCTCATGCGGCCCCTTCAAAGCCCCATCCCTACTGGCCCGGAATGCCAGGCTCCAGGTGTCCTGCTCACTGTGGGGGATGCCCATAGCGGAAGATTCGGGGGATTTGATCATCTGGTTCTCAGCTGGAAGAGGGTTTGCTTTATTTGCTGTGACTGGGTAAGCTTGGGAATAACTCTGCACAAACGCTTGTCCATGGCTTCGTGATTGGAAGGAACTAGGCAGTCAAAGTCTATACTGCTAGAAAATGGAAGTTAGAAGTGTGCGAGGACCAGAAAGATAAAAGCTCTAGCAACTTTAGAACTTATCTTCTCATGAGAATTGTGTCCAGTAAAATAACCCAAGTACCAGCGCTTGTTTGCCTGCACATTAACTTTGAGAGGCAACTCGGGCTTTATAAGAGATCCAGACTCGCATCATTCCTTTCATTAATTTTCTATTACACCTCGACTCGCATCCACGAAAAAACGCCTCTATTCACAAACGGACCAGACGTCATGGGCTTGAACGTATACCAGGGTGTGGGGATAATCCTCGGTTTCCTTGCCGCCATCTACATCTTCGGCGTTATCGGGCACTGCTGCTTCTATTCAGGAGAAGAGATGAAGGATGAAGAACGAAGGGAGGTCTTGGTAAATCGAGAGGAAAGCTATGAAGGCATCTTCGTCAATCCTCCCCGAGAACAGATAGTCCACCAACCTGTGCCGTCCTACAATCCTATTTCCCTTGACTCACCCGGCGATACTGAGCTTCCACCTTACAAGCCTATTGGTACTCCTCCGCCTTGCTATGTCCCAGGATTCTAGGTGTTTCAGTCAGATTCAACGCAGCCATCGTCTGTATGAGTTACCCAGGTCCCTGGTCTCATCTGGCTTCGAGGCTTGGGCTGCTTTGCCGTGGATAACCAAACCTTGGAACTATGTCATTTCACTTCAGCCACATGCACCTCGAGTCAATAGAAGACTCGTGTTGTCACTGGCCAGCCTCAAACTTCAAACTCTGTTCACTTCCTTCCCGAATCATTCGAATCCACGACATATATGACCAAGGTTATTCACCAGGACCTTCCTCCCCTTTTCTACCAAGCTCAACTCTCGACTGGCTCGTCACCGAATAACCTCACAGTCAATATTCATTCAATCGAACATCCTGCCAATAGTATCCGATATACTGTAGCTCAAAAAGCTTGATAACACTCATCATTTATACCATTCCTCCCCTTATCACTTCATCAAACAACAGACTAAAAGGAGCCCAACATGGACCTCCCTACACAACATAGGGTTGAAACCTCAGAACTTGGCCCTCGAGTTGCAACGCCCTACCTGACCGTAGCTTCCTGGATTATTGGCACCCTCGTTGCGCTTGGATTTGCCATTATGTTAGTCAAGTGGCTCATGCGTCGTCAAGCTCCGCGTCCAACCGCACCCGCACCTTTGACCCAAAGACCCCCGATCCCCGCGCCTCTTCAAGGAATCGAAGGCGATGTTGAACTTGGAACCGTCAACGACCATCACGATAAGACCGCCACCAAGAGCTCGACAGTTGCTGATCAACCTCGCGTACCACCACCTCCGTATTGCCGACGATGCTGATACACGTCTGTTGCACCATGCTGCTATCCCCCCGATGCCACGAGTTGCAACAAGCATTACCTATGATGCAATTCTGTCTCGAAGAGACACATTATAGATTTGAGGGTTGGTAGATATCAGCCAAGTTGCAGTTGACTTGGATCGAGTGGTAGATGAGGGCCAGGAGACTAGACAAATGTAGAACTAGTCAAATGGATACATTCAGTATACAAAATAATGAACTGGTGAAAGTCTCAGTCTACCTGTTAAATGAATCATAAAATATCCTATACTTGTCCAAGTACTTTCACCACTTAGGGTCGAGGCCTCATGCCTTCCTACACCTGTAGATAAGCCTAATAGCATCTAATTGGAGACTCGAAAATGAGTAGTTGATTTCTTTTTTAACATTGCATTGGTGACACCTATCCACAGAAGCGTAACAAACACTTAGCACATAATTTCCAGCAAACGCTCCGCGCCAGTTCCATTCCTCGTCTTCAAAAGGGTATTATAAACAGTAAACAACCAGATCACGCCTTGCCCACCCATCCCGAATTAATAAAGAAATCGAATATCCGCCCTCCCTTTTGCGAGTCCAACCTACAGATCTCCTTTGCCTGCTTCTTCTTCAACGTGCCATTTGTCTTGAGAGCTTCCTTGAGGATCTGCTCCTTGATCATAAGGTATGGCTTGGGCTGCAGTCTGATGATTTCGCAAAGCTTGACCTCTTCTGGTGTGAGGAGGTGCAAGTCAGGTGCAGTGTCTTGAGTCATGGGCATTGGTTGTACGCCTGAGATGGGTTGGGCCGTGTATCTCTGCTTAGGAGCTGCATGCCCATTGACTCCATTGACTCCGTTAACTCCATTGGTCAATCCATTGACCTGGCCGTTCGTCTGGCCATTGACTTGACCATCAGTATGACCATTTGTTAATGGCTTCACATCGCCGTTGACTTCCGCAGCAGGCGTAGGTAGTAGTCGAGCAGGGAGTTCTGGGGCGATAAGCAGGGCAGATCCACTTGGTGGCTCGGGAGGAGGAGGTTGCTTAGACCTCTGTGCAGATGCTAGACGCTCGCGATCCATGGAGCCCATAGGGATTGCCTTCTGGATCCTCGAAGCCTTCTCATTCTCGTACTTCTCGCCACTTCGAAGGTCGCCGATACGCATGTTTCGCCACTCTTGTAGCTGCGTAATGGCTTGCCGCAAGTTAAGTTCATCTAGAAGACCTTGATTGAGCTCCTCAAAGTCCTGCTGGTTCATCATGCGGGCGAATGGTTTGGCTTTCTGCAGCAAGTCCCTTTCTTCTTTGGTCCGCCTCTTCTCCAGCTTTGTGTTCTCTCTATATTCAAGAAGGTTGTGCTCAAAGATGACCTTTTTACGCTCCACACGCTGTGTCAGTCGAGCGTTGTAAATATCCATCACTGTGAGCTTGAGTTCCATTTCAGGCTCAAGCTCGCCCGTTCTGGGGTTCAATCCATCACCTGGATCGAACTGCATAAGCTGGACAGCTTCTTCTGCCTCATTTGCATATTCGGTCTCGAACTCCAATCGACCAGGCATGTATCCTTGAATCTCGTGACAGCTAGGTACACTGGCTGTTGGCTTTGTTTTAGGCTGCAAAGCGGGCGCGTTCTTAGCTGCATCTCGTCGCTCTTCTATTCGTCGCTTCTTGCGTGCCTGAAATTCTTCTCTGGGGATTTCGTTGGCCAATTCGCAATCGTGGGGACTACAGCGTTCTGGTAGTGGAAAATGAGACGAGTCGACGTAGGTCGACAAGTAGTGGTCGCGAACCTCGTCCTTCTCACGGAAGCCGCCAATATGATCTGCGATATCGGCCCATGAGCCGAGGCCATATATTTCAGCGCCCTCGAGGAGGAGTAATTCTTCGTCGGCACCCCATTCTCGATCGAAGATTGGGAATGAGTTTTGCTCAATCACACGAAAAGCGTGTGTCGCAGGGTTGTGAGCATTTCGTGATTCACCTTTGGCGAAACACGAGACGCAGAGGTCGAAGTCACTGCAGTCGGAGTCGGCGCATCGGATGCGGACCTATGTCAACACCAACATGATTAGCAACCCCATCATGACATCGAATTGAGTTTAGCCGGTATATCTCCGAAGCGCGTCAAACAAGCTTCAGGCAACAGGCAACACAGGGAAATGACCTACCGTAGAGGTAATATCTGACGAGCACACATCGCAAACGTATTTAACACCGCCTTCGCCACCTCTTGTGATTGTTTTTTTGCGTATCACTCCCATATCGCCGGCTGCGATGTCGGGCCGGGAGGTCGTCGTTACCCCCCCTGTCTAGAAGTAGTAGTGGTTTCGAGGCCGCGCAAGGCGCGATGAAACTGCAAAAGGATGTTTTTTATGATGCGCGATTGTTGAGGACAATGACGCGACGCGAAATTCGATGGAAAATGTCGGTTTGAGGTTGTTGTTGATGGAATCGGTGATGGGTCGATTTGTCGAGGGGCGGATGTTGTTGATTATGGCGTCCACGCTTGCTCTGACAGGAGCTGGCCTGGGGGCTGAAGTGCACTGGACTTGGGCTTGCAGGGCGCGGATTAGGTTGTTTCGAACGGGGAGCCAGTAGCCACTAGCAGCAACCCCACGCTTGAGTCAAACAAGTCACGTGGGAGCATAGCCTCCGGGCCGCATATCCCCGCTATGAGTAAGTGACGCCATCCCCCAATATTGAATGTCCGTTACACTTCAGTGACAGCTCTGAGCCACAGATCTCAACCGCCAATAACACATCTAGCTCACAACTTAGACATTATACAGAGCTGGTCTAATTGATTGCTACTCCGTATATCATAAGTGCATTTAAAGAGATGCATCAGCTATATCAGCTCGTTTAATCACTTACTACCTTACTCTTGCTCACCATTTTGACTCTCAATATCTTGAAAATGACAATGTTTTCAAGACTCTCGTGTTTGCTTCATCCAGTAATTCAGGTATTTATCTAAGGTAGATGCCAAAATGTTCTGGTTCTCAAGAATATTCCGCCATCTAAAGCAGAAAACTTAGGGATGCGATTCAAGTGACAAAAAGACCTAGGTAAGTCACCGTAATCTTAGGTTGCTTTTTGATGAATTTATTTTGACATCATTTGATAAGGTCTGGAGCTTTCTTGCTCTCTGAGGTCGCTTCCAAACTGTGGAGATTCAATTTTGGGGGCATCTGGTTTGGGAAAAAGACTTCCCCGAAAACACGGCCGAGAATATCACCGTTGAACCGCGCCATTCAGAATCCTTGGAGGGTCTTTGTTAGTTAGGTATTATTATTCTCTGTTGTATGCTAGCCTCGGTCTCTAGCAGTAATAAATTGAAGCTGAACCCTCCTCAAATTATTCATTGACTCTAATCAACCCCTCATTCACTTTAAACTGTCACCCCACTATCATCATGCCTGATCAAATCCTCGACGACATCTCACACCGTCGATACAATCCCCTCACGGATTCATGGCTGCTTGTATCACCTCACCGCACGAAGCGACCTTGGCAGTGAGTGTCTCATGCTTCAATCAGGAACCGTCTGACATGAAATAGAGGCCAGCAAGAAGCTGCTGTCGCATCAAAACTTCCCGAATATGACCCCAAAGTACGCTCATGACATCACATCATAACAACTCAATCGCCTGACAAAACCAGTGTTATCTCTGCCCCGGTAACCCACGAGCCGCTGGCGACCAAAATCCGAATTACAAAAAGACCTTTGCCTTTGTGAACGACTATAGCGCCGTTAAGCAAGAGCAGCCAGATTATGATGCGAAAGCCTCATCCAATGACCTGGAATCTCTTCTGCTTCAAGCACAGGGTGTCAAGGGCGTGTGCTACGTGCTGACTTTCTCACCCAAGCACCATGTTACACTTGCAGACATGACAGCTGAGGAGATTGTTCCCGTCATTGAGCATTGGACTCGGATCTACGCCAACCATCTGACACCGTCAAACCCCCGTGCCGCTGAAGCTGACAAGCTTGCTATTTCTATGCCAAAGGACGCTGCACCTTCTCCTGAGGAGCAGTATAGATACATGCAGATCTTTGAGAACAAGGGCGCTGCTATGGGCTGCTCTAACCCCCACCCTCATTGCCAGGTCTGGACCACATCAACCATGCCCGAAGAGCCAGGCAAGGAGCTCGTGCAGATGAGCAAGTACCGAGATCAACACGGCGGCCGACACCTCCTAGGCGACTATGTTAAGCTTGAACTCGAGAAGCAAGAACGAGTTGTCTGGGAGAACGACGCTTTTGTGATTGTATGTCCCTGGTGGGCTGTATGGCCGTTCGAGGTCCTCGTCCTCCCCAAGAGACACATTCGATCTCTTCTCGATTTCAAGCCCGAGGAGCGACTCCAATTCGCCGAAGCCATTCAAGAAGTCACCCGACGATACGATAATTTGTTCGAATGCAACTTTCCCTACAGTTCTGGTCTTCACCAGGCGCCCCTTGACGGAACACCCGAGGAGTTGGAGAGCGCCTATTTCCACATGCACTTTTACCCACCTCTGTTGCGTTCAGCCACCGTCAAGAAGTTCCTTGTTGGATATGAGCTGCTGGCCGAGCCTCAGCGTGATATCACTCCTGAACAGGCCACAGTCCGTTTGAGGAATTGCGGAGGAGAGCTATATCGCAAAAATCTATAGGCATAGAGCCCGAGCATTTAAACATTAAAATCTAGACTTTTTATCTAATAACGAGTCGCCCTTATACCGATTCCAAGGCATCTGCTATTTGCCCGCCATATGTATATTACATTCATCGCCACTCACCAGTCTAACCATTTGTCGCCTGAATTAGTTGTACTCGACATAGTAGTCACGGACAAGAGGCATCCAGATAAGAGAGATGGAAGCTAGAGTGAAAGGGAAGTACTGAGGGAGACCAAAAGTCATGGTCTTGAAAATGAAGAGCTCACTGGCAAAATGTCCCAGGGCGACAATGTAAGTCCAGTAAGCAATGGTGTAAACGGGACCAATGTGGAGGTTGTAAGCTGCGTAGCATCGAACAACGCAAGTGATAAGAGTCCATGTGCCGAAAAGTCTTCCAGCAAGAGGAGTAAGCTGATCCGTGGCCTTGGGGTCGTTCTGAGCAGGAACCAGCTTGTTGATCTGGTCCTCTGGCTCGAACTTGTCGGTCTTGGGAGGGAGCTTGGTGTTGCGGACGAATTTGCCGTTGTAGACTCGTCGGGAGAAGTGTAGGGTTGTATACGTCTGCAGCGAGTTTCCGATCGAAATGATGGACAGCTAAAGCGAGGGGTCAGCATCTTAACTGGTTCTTGGATGTAGGGGGAGTGGCTCTTACGATGACCATGTAGTAGGGTAGAACACCCTTTGCTTCGGGGAGGATAGACTTGAGAATATCCATTTCGCCGGATAGAGGATAAATTGACCGAATAAGCGGGAATCAGAGAATCTCAACAACTGTTATAGCAGTGGGTGCAATGCAGTTGTAAAAGTAAAATGGCGGGTTGAGATTGGTATAAGACGAGTTGAATGGCCTGTTTTTGGTGGGACAGACGGACCTGTAATCGGGGACCAAAGATGGAAGAAGCTTGGACCAACTCAACAACGTACGTCAGGGGTAATACCACCTAAAAATTCAATTCAATTAATTGTCCAGGCCTGAGAGCCAAGACCCAATTCAAGAGCCGAGGGGCATCCATCCAATACTGTACTTATCTTGTGATTGTCGCCTTTTCCTTTTTTCTTCCTCCTCTTCTTTACATAGGCAGCTTAATTTTGTTGCACTCTTCAAACATGGACGCTATTACAGACTTCCTCCATAATGTACCGCAGCCTCTTCAATGGGGTCTTGCTGGTATTGGTGCTCTCTTCTTGGGATCCAAGATTCTGAGCTATCTCCAGCTTGTCCTCAGTGCTTTCGTCCTTGGAGGCACCAACGTATGTGCTTCTGCAACCCCCAATTAGGCTCTACTAATAATTATATCTATAGCTTCGCAAGTATGGAAAACCTGGTACCTGGGCCGTCATCACCGGTGCCTCTGATGGCCTCGGCAAAGAATATGCTCTGCAGCTCGCTGCCAAGGGCTTCAATCTCGTCCTCGTTTCCCGAACCCTCTCCAAGCTCGAGAGCCTCTCCGCCGAGATTCAACAGAAGTACCCTGGAAAGGGCCTGCAAGTCAAGGTCCTTGACATGGACTTCTCCCAGAACAATGATGCCGACTACGAGCGTTTGAGCGAGCTGATTTCTGGTCTTGATGTCGGTATTCTCATCAACAACGTTGGCCAGAGTCACAGCATCCCCGTTTCTTTCCTCGAGACCACCAAGGAGGAGCTTCAAAACATTGTCACCATCAACTGCATTGGAACTCTCCGAGTTACTCAAGTTGTTGCTCCCATCCTGAAGCAGCGAAAGCACGGTCTTATCCTCACCATGGGATCTTTCGGTGGCTGGACTCCTACTCCTCTCTTGGCGACATACTCTGGTAGCAAAGCTTTCCTTCAGCAATGGAGCAACGCTCTCTCCGCTGAGCTTGCTGACCACAATGTCGATGTCTACCTTGTCCTGAGCCACCTTGTCACCACCGCCATGAGCAAGGTGCGCCGCCCTAGTCTTCTTGTCCCCAACGCCCGCAACTTTGTCAAGGCTACTCTCGGCAAGATTGGACTTGGCGGTTACCAGACTGCTCCCAATACTTACACCCCTTGGTGGAGCCATGCTTTCATGCTGTGGTTTATTGAGAACATTCCCGGTGCCAATGGTACTATTACTATTTTCTTCAACAAGAGGATGCACGAGGATATTCGACGCCGAGCTCTCCGCAAGGCTGCCCGCGATGCCAAGAAGCAGTAAATGAAGGATGAAAATTGGAGAAATGAAATAGGAAGCAGGGAGGATACTCAGAACATAATGGAAAAGAAGGAATGTAACAGCTGTGGAGGTCAGCTCAGCTGTCATGAGAGGAAGTCGGTGGTATGATAACCGTAACGTAACGTACTACATAGATGCAACCGCCTCAGAGCCTGTGAAGTAAAGAAAAAGTAACCTCGGACATTCCATCATGCTTACGGAGCATACATGGCAACTTTGGCTTGTAGAAAAAAGAGAACTGTGCATTGTACTACCTGAGTTACCTGTGATTGCCCAGCAACAAATTAATATACTGGTGTGGGTTTGTCCAAGTTAAGCAGAAAGGTGGATCAAAGAGCCTGTTCAAGATACCTGCTTACAGACCAGTACATCTTGCTCACAGTTGATCGTTGGACGAGCACATGAGACCGTAATTAATAAGAAAACAATGACATTGTCTCCAGCTTAATTAATTCTTAGAATATGCTATTCTCAGTGGTTTTGAGCTCTTCATGACGCGTGGTAACTCTACTCTCAGCCTTGCACCAAAACGGTCCTAGCGCCACGCCCCAGTCGCGAAAAATCCGTGCTCCATATCCAGCCTCCCCAAGCTCTCGTCAAATTGTTTATCACCTTCAAAGCGTACTTCTCTCGCTATAGACTCTATCTCAAACCCGACGACGACGCGACGAAAGCGAAACCCCCCCCGCGAGGTTTACGACGCGATTACGAGGGATTGGGATATTGATCGCAATTCCGTCCACGCGCCTTGGGTCTGTCGCTTTTGATGATCCGCGATCTGCCTACAGCGGTATAGCAACGAAACTGGTGAAGCTACGCAGGCCCGCCGAGGGCTTCGATATTACTGCCCATAATGTCGTTTCCACAAACAACTCCGGTCCGGCCAGTTCCAGGCGCCTTCTTGAATACGCCGGCCGTCGCCTCGAGGTTTCAGTCGGGCTCTGATTCTGTGCGCCGACAGCTCTTCACCGGCAACGACACTAACCAGGCTGTCTCGCATAAGAGCTCGGCGCCTGTCTCGTCATCGCGAAGTGTCCCAGCTACTGCGCCATCTGTACCGAGGACGACCACAAACGATAATCTGATTGTCCCTACTGCGCTGCCACCTCTTCGATCCGAAAATGTCCCCCCCGTTGTCAAGGCGGCCAGGGCCATCAACGCCTGTCTCCAGTCTGATGGCCGGTATCCCGACTTGGATTCATACTGTCGACGTAGGTTAGAAGAGCTTGGAATGCGAAGGCAGCAGCTAACAAATATCAGAGGGCGCGTCGTCCGACTACGACCTTGAAAATACCGATTCTGCGATGGCCCCCTTCCACAAAACTCAGATGTACCCCATTCCGAACCAAGTCTTCGACCATTACAATGCTGGCGAGCTTCAGACTCTGATGGGACTCTTTGCTGAGATCAACCACGCCTGGGTCGTTATTGATAACTCGCTGTTCCTATGGGACTACACACACCCTGACCCTGAGCTGATCGGGTTCGAGGACCAACCGCACACCATCCAGGCCGTCGCGCTCGTGCCTCCTAAACCAGGCATCTTCGTCAACACGATCACACACATCCTTGTCGTTGCGACTTCTTCAGACATTGTTTTACTAGGTGTCTCGGCCACCGCTACTCCATCAGGCTCCAAGACAGTATCTCTTTATCAAACAAAAATGCAGCTCCCCCTTCGTGGTACCGACGTTCGTGTTATTACTGGATCTGCCAACGGTCGAATCTTCTTTGGAGGAAGCAACGACATCGACATTAATGAACTCTATTATCAATCTGAGGAGAAGTGGTTTTCCAATAGGTGCGGTAAGATCAACCATACGAATCCTGGCTGGTCCTCAGTTGTTACCCTGCAAGGCGGATTCTGGTCTCACAAGACTCCCGAACACCTTGTTGATATCGTGATCGACGATTCGAGGAACCTCGTGTATACGCTCTCGAGCCGATCGACCATTCGAACATACCATATGGAAGGCCCCGATCGATTGAACAAGGTTATCGAGAAAGAAAAGGTCCACTGTCTTCGCGACATTGCTCACATGATCACCCAATCTAGATTGTTAAGTGACCAAGTGAGCATTGTCTCGATCAGTCCCATCTCTAAGCAGGAAGCGGCTAAGCTTCACCTGATGGCTCTGACAAACACCGGATGCCGTCTATTCTTCAGTGCGACCAGTGCTGCATCCTACATATATGGTTCTTCGACAAACCTGGCTCCTCAAAGTATGCAGGTTCAGTTTATCAAGTTCCCTCCTGGCCATACCTCTCGTCGATCTACTTACCCTGGCGGCGAGACGATTACTGATTTCGAATCCACCTCGCTGTCTTACAGCCGACAAGGCGCTCGATTCGCCCCTGGATACTTCTTGGATTTTGTGAGCAAGGAGTCTAATCCCAACGAGGATACCCTCTTTGTTTCTGGACCTGAGACGGGACGTCTTAAGAACACTTCCCCGACATCTCCTTTCAAATACCATGAATCTGCAAGCTGGATTGATATTGGCAGCCGAGCCGAAGCTGTTGGATTAATCACAAAACCGTTCGCAGCGGCACCACAACCACTTGGCTTCGGTAACGAGTTGGCTGTGCAATTCGACGATGCGCCTAGCGAGTTCGCAATTCTCACCAACACTGGTGTACATATCGTTCGACGAAGGCGCTTTGTGGATATCTTTGCTTCTGCTATTCGGGGTGCTGTCGGGGATGAGGGGTTGGAACTGGTCTGCCGCCGCTTCATTAATAGTTACGGCCGCGTGGAGACTGTTACTACCGCTCTGGCTGTTGCTTGTGGTCACGGAGGTGACTCTAAACCCGGTGCAGCTCGTGCTATCGACCAGGCAACTGAAGATCGGGCACGATCCGTCTTTGTCGACTTTGGTGGACAGCCTACGATGGCTGAAACCGACAGCTCATCCCTTACAACCGATTCCATTAATCTCTCTTCCCGACACGACGCTCTAGCTCTGTATCTTTCCCGGCTGGTACGCCAGTTGTGGAAGTCAGTAGTCATTGCTCCAGGTGTTTCTCCTAATGGCGGCATCACCATTGGTTCTACGATTTCCCTCTCCAAGTTGAATACTGTTCAGGAGAACTTGGAGCGCCTAAGGAGGTTCCTTGATACTAACCGTGGCCTCATTCAGGGCTTGTCTGGCCCATCTGATCTCCAGCATGTGTCAAGCCGTCAGGAGGAAGTTGCTCTTCAGGCTGAACATCAAGCTCTTCATGCTCTCCAGAAGTTGATGGAGAGCATTTCGGAGGGTATCTCATTTGTACTTATGCTATTCGATGAGCGGGTTGCTGATATCTATACTCGCCTCGATGCTACAGCCCAACAACAACTCAAGGAGCTGACATACGAGAAGCTCTTTTCGCAGACTGACGGCAAGGACCTTGCCAAGCTGCTTGTTAAGGCCATTGTTAACCGCAATATTGAGAGTGGCTCCAACGTTGAAACTGTTGCTGACGCCCTTCGAAGGAGATGCGGCAGCTTCTGTAGCCCAGATGATGTCGTTACTTTCAAGGCCCAGGAACAGCTTAAGCGGGCTTCTGACCAACCTCTTCAGACCAACCAGTCGCGAAGCTTACTCCATGAGAGCCTGAGGCTCTTTGAGAAGGTTGCTGGTAGCCTCACTTTTGCCAATCTTCAGAGTGCCGTGGAACAGTATATCGCCCTCAAGTACTATGCCGGTGCTATCCAGTTGTGCCTTGTGGTCGCCCGCGAGAAGGACAGGGGTAACACAGCTCTGTCTTGGGTCAACGACGGCAAGCCCTCCGCAGACCCTCGTGCTAATGCGTTCAATGATCGCAAGCGTTGTTACGACATGATCCATGACGTTCTGAGTCACCTGGATACTGCATCAAGCAGTGAGCCTGAAATGGTTGATGGCAGGCTGACATTGATTGCTACCAAGAGGCTTGAGGCCTACGAGGTGGTGAACGGGTCGGATGACGAGGTGTTCCACTTTGACCTTTATGAATGGTACATCCAACAAGGCTGGACAGATCGAATTCTGGCTATCGACTCGCCGCATGTTATTACTTTCCTTCAGCGACTTGCTGGCACAAACATTGAGCATGCTGACCTACTCTGCCGGTTCTACACCAACCGAAGTCGATTCTTTGATGCAGCTGAGGTGCAGGCGGAGCTTGCTAACTCCGACTTCCCCATCAGTATCAAGGACCGAATCAGATTGCTCAGTTTGGCCAAGGCGAATGCCAACGTTTCAACGACTGGTGTTAGCCGACAGCAACAGCAGCTGCTGAACCACAGTGTCACAGAGCTGCTTGAGATTGCTCACATTCAGGACGATCTCCTGGAACGTCTGAGAGCCGACGACCGCATCGACCCTGAGAGGGCCCTCGAGATCGAGGAAGCTCTCAAGGGCAAGATTCAGGGACTCTCCGAGGTATGTTTCAACTGTTCTCTCTTAGCCAATGGCAATTACTCACATGTTGCAGCTCTTCAACGACTATGCCGACCAAGCCGGTTACTACGACCTTTGCCTGCTCATCTACCATGTTGCTGACTACCGCAACCATATGACCATTTCGGGTACATGGAGCAACCTGATTCAGCAGACACACGATGAGGTCATGTCTCGCCTAGAGAACTCAGAACCAGGAATGCCTTCGCCCCCATTGCCTTACGAGTCTGTGACGAGCAAAATCCAGAACATTGCCCACCGCACATCCCTCGACAGCTTCATCTTCCCCATCCAAGACCTTCTTCCTGAGCTCTGCCGTTACGCAGTGGCTTACCAACAAGATGCCACCATCGGCGCTGATCCCACCTGGCCCGTCCAACTATTCCTCGCCTTGGGCGTCTCCCATGACATGATCGTCCGTGTTCTGGAGGGCGTTTTCGATAGTCAAGACTACGGCTTCAGTGGATCTGTGCGAAACCGCATGATCGAGCTCATCGTTTATGTTGTCAACGACTGGGTGGCTGAAGCCCGCCGACGTGGAGGTGCCGGAAAGGGCGGTGCCATTGGCTCCTCTGTAGCTGACCTCCTCAAGAGATGCGACGCCGCCCTGCCACCACCCGGACATGGAAATAACGCTGGCGGTGCAGACCTTGCTGATGTCAGGCGAGTTCTCAAGCTGCTGAAGAGAGAGGTGGATGGATTGTCACAACGGGTTCCGACGGGAAGCCTCAGATTTGCATAGGTAGCGAGCTGAGGGCATGAGAATGGATGGGAAGCAAGGGAGCAAGCAAGCATCAGTTAGTTAGAGTCTAGAGAATTGGGAAGCTTTGAGTAGTTGGTAGTTGGGGGTGCGCGGCCACATGTTTTTGTCAAGGATGATGGATATGCTATGCTATGCTATGCTACGGCTATAGGCGCCAATTGTCATGAGGGTGCGTTGTACTGTACAGGTCCAAAGGGTTTTTCTCATTTTTTTTTTACACATGTAATTATTAAAGAAGACATGGGGGGTTTGATAAAACGGCGCCCCTTTGAAAAGAATGGAAAGAAATGCAACAGCGAAAGAGACATGTTTACCTATATCAGGCTGCGTCTCAATAACAGAGCGGTGTCCCCGACATGTAATGATATCTAGTGATTCAGCATGGGTGTAGTACAAGGCAACGACAGTGCATGCAGAGCTACGTTAACTCTGCAATGCCGCTCGCCCTGTATAGTGAGACTTGGAGGCGGTGGGAGGTTGTATTGGTGGGTGAGGCCTGCATGGCGTTCGCCTCACTTTGGGGGGAGGACCAGGGCGAAGGGTAACACGCCACGCTTGAAAGTGAGTCGTAGCAAAAGGGCCTCAACTGCGTTTGGAGCGGGCTTAGGGAATTGTTTTGGGGGGCGAGGGATTTGGATATATAAGATTGCGAGGTTGTGGTGGTGTTGTCAAGGCAGACTTCAACAATCTTTTGTTTCTTAGTATGGGGAGCAGCATTTTATAACTCTGCTCTCAAACGCCAAACAACATATTTCATATCTTACATGACTCGTCTCGACGACTTGACGCTTCCAGCTTCAAATTCACTATGATTTGAAACACTCACTCTACAACTACTTCCCCTTTCCTCTGTCCAGGAGCTGGTCTCCTACAACCTACCAACGCAATGAATCATGAACAATGATATCAAATACGTTCGCCACGCTTCAAGCGTGAGTATTTAACCCAGCGAAAGCGAGTATAATAACAATAAAAAAAACACCAAAACCGCTTCGCTGGGTACCACGTTTCAGACCAACCGTTCGCCAGCAACTTCAACTACACAAGCCTCGCTTGGGTTGGTCGGCCATGCTACCGATGTCGAGGTATGGTTCAAAAAAGGGGGGGAGCATTCTGTATCTCATTCCAGGGTGGAAATGAAGATAGCTGATGGGAAAACGGGGGATGGTGCTTGTCGGTCATTCTTTATAGATGGGAGGTTCTGGGGAGTGCGATAACTAGAAGGGTTAGATGGGGGTGGAGGGCAAAAGCGGTCATTTTAAAGTATTCTAGAAGATACAGTGTCGTTCGTTTTGTATACAATTAATATTGTATTATATAAATGTGTATTAGAGGGTGGCTACTTTGCCAAGTTGTTCTTCTCAACTGTCACAATACTATCTATTTTCTGATACCAGCATGTCACCGTAAGAACTGAAAACTCTGCAAGTATTCTACCATAGACCGGTTGACAACCAATCTACTTCTTATTTCTAGTTGTCACATAATGACGAGGTTTAGAATGAAGATAAACGACCAAGCTTCTGTTCCTATCTTGGGATTCTCCTGAATCTCAGGCTGAATTACTCAACTCTCCCGGTCATACAAATCACATTGAACTTGATATTCCACCCCTTCCCCTCATGCTTCTCAACCAAATGTTTCCTCAGCAACTCCTTGACCTCCTCCAGCGAATGCTCCCTCTGCACTTCCTCACTCCACCAAGTCTTGATCAACCAACCCAGCATCATGCCGAACTGCAGGATATAATCTTCCGCACTTTCGATAGTGTAAGTGTCATTGTGAGCCGTCACTCTCACGTCTTGAAAACCTTGTTTCTTCAAGTGTTCTTCGATCCAGGCGGGGTCTGTCCAGTCGCCCTGGTCGTGCATTTGCATCTTCATGACTTCGGGGAGTTTGGCTTCGAAGGGGAAGGATGCAAATGCCGTTCTGATATCTGGGAGCCAGAATGTGTTGTCTTTGTGGAACGTTGTGGCGCCAAAGACGCCTCCTGACTTGAGGATGCGTTTGGTGTCTGGACGTGTTAGTTCTGTTCTGAGAAGTTCACGAGGGAGAATTACCAGCGAGAACGGCATTTGGATCAGGAATAACATGGAGTGCAAGACCAAGTCCAACATGCGTGAAGGAATTCTCAGGGAGTCCAGTGTTCTGTATATCTCGTCAGTGTCTGGACATCTCATGGTGTAGATCAACGCACCGTCGCATCCAGTTTCCTAACCTCCGTATTGACCCAGCCTTCCGTGCCAATTCTCTTCTTAGCTACACTGACCATACCATCCGAAGCATCAGCACATAAAAACGTGCTCTTCTCAAGGATATGCTGAGGCAAAGCCTGCTGGACTGCATGTGTCAAGACACCACTCCCGCAAGCATTGTCCAGGAACTTGACAGGCGTTGAAGTCTCTTCAGATATTCCCATTTGTGTTGGAAGAGGCCTGATTAGGTGTGGCATCATGGTCTTAGAAGCGTACAGCATCTGAGCTTCCAGGGTAGCGCTGTCATAGTGCTCTCTGAGAGTCTTGAGGGCGTTTTCTGTGTCTGAGGAAGTCATTCTGATGAATCGGTGGGTTCTTGATATAAATGGCCGTAGTAAGTTGATCATGAATTTGGTTTGAGTTGTTATTAGCAGTGAATTGAGTTCGTGAATGGTTATATAAGTCTGTTGGGAAGTTTCCGAAAAGTCACCGCTGGACGGAGACTAATTCGGAACGTTCCCAGAGGATGGGAGTACTTAGGATGAGGCCTACACAATATTGTATACATTAATTACCTCCCAGTATATTGGTCTATAGTGAATTTTTGTGTACGAATTGAATAGTCTCTGTATCAGTGACTGCCTACTATCAAAACCTCCTCCTTGTCACTGTCTAGAGCGGCTGCAGGGTCTCGTATCTGCAGACATTTCCACCAATTCCTTACCCCAACTCCCCAATATACACTAATGAGAGATTGATGTTTTCACTGACTCTAACTCAATATCCAAGCATGTAAAGTATTTAATAGAGTTCACCGTAAATGCTCCCCTTTCTTGGCGCTGGAATGGAGTGACACGTGATACACTGTCCAGTCCAGTCCAGTCCAGTCCAGGGTGGCATCTTGACTTATCTCCACATGGCATCAACTCAACCCTTGACAGTTCGCCAAAGTACCTTTCTTGATCGCCATGTTATGATCTTGATGCTTGATCTGGACGCTTCAAGTCGCCGAATAAACGAGGGTGGTTTCAAATCAACCACTTCCTCGCGCCTCGAATCACACCGTTATCATGATCGCTCCCATCGCCTGGACCTTGGTCGCCCTGGGCGCATTATCGCCCCTCGTCATAGCGAATCCAGAAGATGGTCTTCCCTCATATCACTACGGCGCTCCTATTCCCGTAGAATGCATGAACCGTAACTCGTACGTGCCGTCACACAATTATAGCTACATCTCTAACAAGACGCAGAGAAACTGGCGAACATGTCGAGAACGAAAAGCACGAAATCGAATGGAAGCCTTTCCCCGTCTGCAACGAAACTGGCCGGTCTCTTGAATTCAATTACGGCACAGAAGGCGAAGTGAACTGCACAATAGCCATGATCGACGACCCTTTCTTCCACCTCCTCGAATTCTACATCCACTCCGATGCGCCTCTATCATGCCGTATTCCTGCGCGTCCAGCAGTCGAAGTAGAAGTCGTTGGTGAGAAGGTCCCCGAGCGCGAATACGTCCCTGTAGTTTTCGCACTCGCGGGCACATTGCAGCTTAGCCATATACATATCAGCACGCATATGAACGTGTTGCTGCATAGCACACCCAAGCATCATACTCATGCTCACGACAGTGGTGTTTTGGATTCAGCGATTGCGTACAGTACCAGTCCGCTGCATCATCTACAGGGGTCGCATACACGAAAATTGGTCATTGGCGATCCGTTGCCGTTGAGCCTCTCTGTGCGATGGTTCCCTACACCGGCGCTGCCCAAGACAGAAGGAAAGGTAGAATGGCAGGGCCTAGGCGGTCATATTTACGCGAGCACTGTGTTCTACAGTCTTGTATCTTTCGGTGCTGGTGTGTTGTGTGCTACTATGTACACTCTTGGTGTAATTCTGCCCAGAAGACTGAAGGGACGCGCTCTTGGGGGTGCGACACCTTTGGGATATGGAGTGAATACTATGGGCAATGGATGGGGATACTCGAAGCAGAATAAGAGAATGGACTGAGGTCCTGGTTATATGTACAGTGCATTTATGGAGTCAGGGATGGATGGATATGGGATTATATGTAGAAGAGTAATGTGAAAAGCCGGAGGCAGCAGTCCACACCGACTATCTGTCATACATGTGTCGTTGCAACTGTGCTGTGTTCTCTACTGTGTCTTGGGCTTGATATCAGTGCTCACACGGCGCAGCAGTCGCGTGTACATATCAACAGCCATAGCACCAGCTTGATCTCATTAGTAAACATCTCAACAAACGGACGGGGACTCACGAATAAGCGCATAAGGGAAATAGGTTCCCCAGACCAAGTTCCTCTTATGCTCCTCGCTCACCAACTCAGGCCCCATCTCCAACAGCTCAGCAACACACGCAACAGAGCTCATAGCAGTCAAGCAACCATACGCCAGACCAGCGAGTTCAACAGGTCCAGATGAAGGCTTCTTAGCAGCGAGGTTTCGCACGATGTAAATAGCGAGAGGGAACTGGACAAAGATCTCAATGAAGAACATGCTGCGGAACCAGGCGCCATGGAACTTGTCCCCGAAGAAGGGATCTCCCGAGAAGGAGAGGTACTGTTCTTTGACGTTGACCAGGAAGTGGAGAGGGGCATTGGGTGCCGAATAGATTGATTCAGGGTAGAACTCTGTGAATTCGAGGCCTGGGGATTGTCAGTGAGAGAGCCTTGGGTTTAGGTGAGGGATACGGACAGATCATGCCAACGAGTTGGAGTGAGATTATGACCAGGTACACCCAGTCGCGAGCTGCTTTTTGTGCCATTTTGTGAATGAGAACGGGTAAAATAACAAATAATACTCTAAAGAAGAAACTGGGACGAGATTGTAGTCTTTCTTGTGTCAATGGCTTCTGGCTTTTGGTGCAAGAATGTCGAAGGTGGGAGTTTGGGTGGGAAATGAAACACTATTCGGCGCCGGACCCTTGTTTCGCCCGGACACATCCGGCCGAAGGTGCCGCTACCAATGAAGAGGATAACATGGGTATTAAACAGACTTTAAACGGCAGTTGATGTTGATCATCACTCTATCATTCCAATTAATGTCTCAGATATCATTAAATACTAATACATGTTATAAGTCAAATCCCACCGCAGCGTCAATCGCGCTGTTGAGCCACAACAGTGTTAAGAGACCTATCAAAAGCCTCCATGTCAAAGCCCGTCAGCAGATCGGCCCAATACTCATCGTCAAACTGAAGATTAGTCGCCCAGTCCGTATTGGTCTGCAACATACTCGAGCTCTCCACCGCAGTCTGCGGCTGCTGCACCAACAGCTGCTGTTCATCCTCCGGAATCTTTGACAGATACCACTGTCGAATCCATTTGACCTTGTAGGACGACTTCAGAAACACACTGCTCCCGTCCTCCATGACCCTGCGTCTTCTATTCAGCCTCTGCGCCTCTTCATCAGCTTGAGCGAATTGCTCGCCCAACCGTTGGAGAATGTCCTGGAATTGAAGACGTTGTCTTGCGGCTTTTACGTCCCAGTCTGTAGAGTTCTCGGCCATGATCAAGCGCGACGCTGTGACTGTTACGAAGGCGAGGACGCATGTGACTGTTACGGGGAGGATGGAGATCTTGTCGGGGGGCAGGGTAACGTGGGTCTCGAGGGTGTTTTGAACGGCTTCGAGGCATTTCCAGAGATATTCGGAGCGGAGAAAGGGTTCGGTTAGGGGTGTGTCAGGGGATAAGAGGCTGGCGGGCTTCATTGTGAGGATTGGCTCGTAGAGACGAACGAGGATGGAGTTGTAGTGGGCTTTGAAGCCAGCTATGACAGTCAGCATTGGCCAAGTGATCAGTTCGGGAAACGTACGTATTTGCTTCACGATTTCTGGCTGCAGTTTGAAGTAGTTCTCCAACTCACGATGGACAGTATCGAGAGCCATGGCAGTAACGGCGTGGAAGGTCGGAGGTGTAGGATCGAATGGATCCATGGATGGTATGACGCTGAACCCCCGATCGGCCAAGTGCTGCATCCTAACGAGAGAGACAAGATATATATCCGATTCATACTCGCGTGCTTCGGTGAGGGTTTCGCAGCAGGAGGCGAGATGTGAGGCCCAGTGGAAGATGGTGCTCTTTCTGAAGTACGGGCTGAGTCTGGTCTTGTTAGCTGCGCTTCACTAATTGGAGGGTATATTAGCTTACATATTTGTTATGTGGTATACACCCAGTACCGCGCGTTTGTCTGCTGCTGTCAGATGAACCTTCAACTTGATCGGATGCTTGCTCATTGACGTCCATGCATCACCAAGCAGAGTTTTTGGTCCTCCCAGAAAGAGCCCCGAGTGCTTGTCAAGCCGTAGATCAATGACCAGACCAATGGCCATCTGTATGATGTTGGTAACCTGAAGCTCTCCGTAAAAGTGAAAGTCATTCCTAGCCAGTCAGCACAAGCACCTACACTTCAAAAGACTGACTCACCATGCTAGATAGATCAGCATCGCTTGCAATATGTCAACAGACTTCTCCTGCCTCACAACAAGGTGCTCAGCAAGATATCTCCTGAACCACGCCTTAAACTCCATCTGGACTTTATCACCCAGCGGCGAAACAACCGCCAGTATCGTCCAGAACAGCACCCTCGACTCGACATAGAGTTCCGAAGCACACAGTGAGTTCGGCACAGGGACAAAGGGGAAATGTGGCACGTAGTCCCTGCGGTACACGCCAAGACGTTCAGAGGCTTCCTGCTGGGAGACGCGAAAGCCAGGAAAGAGTTCAACGTCTGTGCTGAAGCGGACGTTGTCATCGGGGATCTGGTTGATCATGTTGTGGTTTACAGTGAAGCGGGCTTCTTGGGTGTGAGGTTGACATGAAGCATGGGCTTGGACTTCTTGGGGACTTTCTGGTGTTAGAGGGGAGAGGCCTTTGCGCTGGTTTGCAGAGAGGAGAGAGACGATGCCATCAATCTTCTTCTCTAATTGAGCGACTCGTCTATAAGAGTCAGTCAGTCAATCAAGTTTATGTAAATAAGTTGAGGGGACTTTACGTTGATTTGCCGCGTTTTCGTCGCTGTGTAATTTCCGGTAACTGGCAATCAAGCTTCATCCTCAAACATCTACACCAACAATTAGTTTTCACAACACAACACATCAAATGTCTTTCTCTTATATCATACCTCGAACACGTCTTTTCTACACGACCAGATCCAGAACTAGGCCATTGACATTTCATCTTCAACCTCGCGCAATTCGTACAAGCCCTCGTCTTCTGCGCCGCATCTTGGCGATCCTGATCCTGAACCTGACTGATGAGGCATTCATCCATAATTTTTACATTCGAGGATGCTAATAAACGAAAAGGAAAGAGTTGAAAGAGGCAAATCGGACGACACGAGATGAGGTTCAGTGTGATTTACTGATGCATCGGAGGTAAAGATGGTTTATCCCCGGGTTTCGGGGGCCTTTATAGCGACCGATGGTACGCGTATGGCTGTTCCAGGGGGAGATTTAGTGCCTTTTTGGGAAGGGAGATCGGGGCCGGGGAGCTTTTTAACGTCCGATGGTCCGGTTGACAACATATTCCATGGAGAGGAGCAACAAAATCCTACTCACAGTAATAATCAAAATGAAATCAGCCTGGCTGTAAGTTTCTGAGTGCTTCAGTATCATATATATTAACTAAAGTGCAGCTATATACATTCATAAATTTGTTGCACGGCCGGCTATAGCCTATAAGTGCTCGGAGTTGAAGATGCCGATGTTTCTTGCGTCCTCAGTAGTGCTTACACGGAAGATTAAGAGTCCAAAAATATCATTTCCATTTCAAGCCCTTACCTCCATCCAAAGCCTTTTCTTTGTGACTTGAATAACCACGATCTAGATTGATATGTATCACATGATCTCAAATGATCTAAGCCGTGGTTAATCAAGCCACAAGTTCCATGATGAGCACTACAGAACATTCGGCCAATCTCTTAGAAAACAATCGCTAACCACTTTATATTCCAACTGGAGCCTCGGTCAGTATTCATCAGTGATATGCAGTGGGTATTGTCAGAACGGCCAAAACTTGAGCCGTCTTACAGTTGCTAGTGAACTTTATGCATCTCTATCACAAGGTGCCATTCTTTAAAATGATTGGTGGTGACTTTTGGGTATTAAAATGGATCTAATCCTCTGTAATTCAAGGAAATACCGAGGCAGATTGGATGTCCCATGACTGATGAAGAAGATTGGTTGATCATCACTGTCCCGAACGATCATCATTTTGATATAGCAACGAGTCACAGTCATGATATCACATTCACAAGAGCAAAGAACAAATTAGAGAAGACGGTAAATTAGTTCCCAAGTAACCTTCCAATAAAAAGACCCCATTGACGCCAACGAAGCAAACCCAGATCAAACGACTGTCATAATATCCATCGCTTGTAGAGGAAAACATGGCTATTTAGGCAGATCAGGATAATCTCCAATTCTGCACTGAAAAACCTATTATCTTCCTCTTCCACCAACTACCAGCTTCTTCTCTTCCTTCTTTACCGGGAAACTCTGATTCCCCGACTGGTGGTGTTCTGTAAACACCTGGTTGCAATCCACTACCGCCATCTTTTTTTGTGTTCTTGTGTTTCGATCTTTTTTTTGTCTTTTATTAGTTTCTGCAAGGGGATGGAGTGGCAGCTAAACTGTTAGAATCCTGGATTCTACATGTCTGGCCTAGGAATGGTGGACTTACTTCTCCTTCTCCTTCTCGGCCTCATCCTCATCCTTGCCGTCCGTTTTCGGCTGTTCATCCTTCACCTCCTCTGCCTGATCCTCACCATCGAGCTCCATTCCAAGGAATGGGGCGATCTCTGACTGGAGGCGCAGGGTGCTCCGTCGGTTCGCGCGCTTCTGCTTGCGCGTCATCACCGTCTCGCTGCTGCGATCAACCGGCTCGTTGCTAAATCTGCCCATGGTAGCGATGCTAGCAGAGCTACGGCGGCGAGAATCGGCAGTATCCTTGCTGTTGGCGTTGTTCTTGTCCTGAGACGACATTGTGACGGTGAATGAGTCGTTGTTGTTGTGTAAAATTGTTATAGTGAGAATTAGTAAGTAGAATTGCGAAATGTGAAGAGTTGTTGTAGTGGTGAGTATCAAAGTGTTTTGTGAGATGAGTTGATGATTGGGAAGGGATGAAGGCGAAGGGCCTACTTACTGTATATATAGGTTATTTAGATGAGGTGAGTAACACGACGTGTATATAAATGTTCAACTGAAATGAAGCTGTTCCCAGTTTCATCTGGTGTGCTCTATAATTCATCTCGTCCTCTCTGATGAACTGCAGGAGAAACGATGACGTTCAGGGGAGACGGGATGGAACTTGCACATGTATCAGAATCATTCACACCTGATATTTGCGAATAGGTATGTGAATATATGATACAGCAATGAAGATCGTAGGATACTATGGTGGCAGTGACCCTGTGCATTGTTCATGATGCAAACAGAAACTTGGACGAGCCAGAAGCTGAGTAAAGCGCCGTGATTTTGTGTTCACACTTCGCAGTTGCAACTACAAAGAACGAACAGCAGATGATTGGTCAAAAAATAAGAACACTGCAATGATCCACGATGCCAAATGATGTAAGTGAATCATCCACTCGAACATTGGCCCAAAAGGGTCGAATGCCATGTTGTCAACTTGCACGTTACTATCTTTATCCTGCACGTTGGCCATGTCTCCAGCTTTAGGTCAAAAACAACGCAACAGCAAAAGGTCTTATATCCCCAGATATCTTCGCTGATGTAAAAAGTAATGAGGCAATCCCATAGACTTGAGCTGCATCTATGGTTGAATTACTCTTATTAAATCAAAATACAGCAGAGTGCTGGTCTGACCCTGGGCATACCTATCACAGCGACCAGGATAGAAGTCTTGTTCACGATATCATACTGCCAGAGAAACTTGATCAAACGAGCTATCGAAAATATTGTGCATTCATGCTAACATACCCCCATCCTAGAATTCCTGATGCCGAACAGGATCAGGCCCAACAGGATCCTTGATCCATCCCTCAGGAATCTGATGAATAAAATCATACCACCAATCCCCCAAGACTTGATATCCCTCCTGCGTCGGATGAACGCAATCACTCAAAAGCATATCATCAAAATGTCCAAAATCAGCAGCCAGCACATGAGACCCATTTGCGCTGAGTTCAGCTGCCAGCTCAGCAACATGCCCTCGATAAGTCTTTGTCCTCTCTCTCTGAAAATGATAGCTCTTGTTCTCGCAAACATCGGCGATCATACCGATAATGATAGTGGCATCCGTGCATTTGGATATCATCTTCTCGACCATTGATTTTAGGCGGCCGGTGGTTTCTTGGGGATGGTTTCCGTCTGTGGAAATTCCGGGATTACTGTTCATGTCGTTTGTTCCGGCGTGGATAAGGATGAGGTTGGGGCGTTGATCTAGGGATGGATCAATGTGGTCATTGATGTACTGGACTGTTTTTCCGGACCAAGCTGCCTATCACCAAGTTAGATTAGTGTCCCGGTTTATAGACGTTTGAGGAACGTACAAAGTGACCGTCTTTCATATCCCCCTTTGTCTTCTCAGTGCCAGCCCAAACGACCTCATTTCCTGGAAACGATGTTAGTCGAATTCTTCGAACAAGATGGCGTGCTCTCACCACCTAGGTCCTGTCTTAGTCTCTTCCGGTATCCATTTCCATCTGTTCCTCTTCCAAAGCCAACGGTGATAGAATCACCAACAGGAAGAATCCGAAGCTTGACACCGCCTTGAACAACTTTGCCAGGTTGTGTGCCTTTGTAACTCAAGAAACCATTCTCTCCTTGAGCTCGAATATCAAAAGCCTTCTTTGAAGTTACAACTGATTTGGGATTTGCAAAGTCTTTCCTGGCTTCATAAGGAATGGCCCCAGCCAAGGCTGCTGCTGGAAGAAGCAGAAGGGCTAGTTTTTGGAAGAAATGCATGTTTCCTGCTATGACAAAATAGAAGAAATAGAATAATAACAACATTGAAATAGAAACATATAAATATAATTGAGGATTTGTTTAAGTTTCGTGGCGAGCGCGAGACAAACTTAACGTGGAAAAATAACTATCAGCGGACTGTTAACTTTGGTAGAACTCAAGTCAATAGTTCTCACCAACATTGCTGAAGTGAGGTCATGAAGTATTTTTCCATCGCTTATTATAAAGATCCTTAAAATAAGGTTGCGTTGATGTCGTGTAAGTCCGTGAGATGACACGTCAAGGGACTAGAGAGAATTTCGTGTAAAACTTTGCGTTGTTCATAGCCGACCCGTCCTGTCCTATCGGCGATCGTTTTTCTAAAAGAAGAACTACAGTCGAAGCTTTCATGTATCAGAAGGCGGGAGACTGTGATGTCGGCAGATAGGATTTCACTTACACGACAGCACCGCATTCTTCATCACGTAGTATCCAACGGTGTACATCAGCTTGGCCATTCGGTCACAGCATGGTCATACGAAACATCGAATACGAGGCCGTTTCTCGGCCCTATGGCTTAACGCTTATGCAGATCATCAGTTACATGATTAGCTATGAAAGCTACAATTCAAACTCGAATTAGGACTAAGTAGACTCAACTCCACAGCCGTGTCATAAAGAAGCCAGTTCATTGCCAGGTCATGCACCAAGAATGACTACCTGCGATATTATGGCCCCGTAGAGAGAAAATCAACCAATTACTCGATTGTGGGTACATACCTGAGACTAGCTGAAGCACGAAACAGAGATTCTCCCTGTTGTCCTTGGATGACTGTTCCATCGAAACACCATCTTCGTATTTCAACCCCATGACTCCATAGTCCTCATAAAACTATGGTGACTGGACGGGTGCGTAAGTAATTCAAGACTGAATCTCTGCCAACAGCAGTTCCAGATCGAAGAACTCGTCTTCGTCCTCGAGGAGTAAGCCTTCTGAAGACGGCAACGGCAACTCCAGAAAAGGGTTCGAGTATACTGGCGTCGTTTCCAGTTCTGAAGCAAGCGCCTTATCCAGACAGATGGTCGTCCACCATAGCCGAAGCATATGCTCTTTGGTGATGTATTGGCTTTTACTATCTTGCCGCGCTGGGACTTTAGATTGATATGTTTTTGGATCATCGAGCTGAAGTAGTCTTGCTATGGCTATGCTCTGGCTGATGTAGACGACAGCTGTATTCGGACGATTGGTAAAGTGGCAGTAATAAGCCTATGTAGCGGTCAACGACTTCTCGTAACCCCTCTGGAGCAGAAACGTTGGCTCACCATAAGATTTAATGCCTCAAGATTCTCCAATGTTAGAGTCTCCGAGATGCTGAGTAGAGACACAGCTTGCTCGAAAAGATCTAATGAAGCTGAAGGTTGATTGAAATCCGACGGGTCACCTGTCTCTTCAGATTCCTGTTTTGGCTCTTTCTCCAGAGCCTGACCCAGAGCCAAGACGAGGGATAGTTGGCAGAACCAATTTCTAGCGTTGGCGTGACTTGCAGGATTGGCGTATGTCTGCCGTATTCGCTCTCTAAAGCGTTGACGGAGAAACCAGTGATATTCATTGTTTGCCTCCTCAAAGGTACGCAAAAGACACATGACTCGCTTTTCCGATGGGAATTTGACTAATGCATGAGACCCTAGACAAGAGAATTACGAATAAGTCTTTGTCCTGTCTTGTTGTGTCTTCGGTCCACTCACCTCCATCCTCAGATTTCAGACGAAAGGGAACAAATTCACCGGCTTCGCCAACTTGCAGTTGCCGGCAGGAGTCGGTCTGTATATATGGGTGTAGTAAGGCAGAGATATCTGTCAGCTTTTGTATAAAGACTTCTGCTGGACATGAATCGTTCAAGTGGCCCGTTTCGCTTGTGGGAGAGAACTGGTTTGTATTGAAAAGCGCTGTTGAATCTTCCGTTCCGGCTAAGAAGCTGAACTGGCTATTGATGCTGGCCTTTTCTTCGATATCACGAAGGTAACTCTCTGGCACTGTGATGAATTTGTCTTTCTTTGGATATACACATTCTCTGTTTCGCTGAATGCAGCGGTGGCATGGATTGTCTACACATGATCAGCAATTGAGCTGAATGGACAAATTGAAATACGCACCTCCACTGCATTTTAACTTTTGAGAATGGCATGCAGTGCAGGCCACGAGCTTGCGACCCTGGAATTTGCCCATGTTAGTGCAGTGAGACGGATGCAAGATAATGACGAGTCACATATATGATACTCCACTAGGAAACCTTGAAGTCCCTTGTAAGAGCCACCAAGTGGTCAGATAATTAATAAATAGATTAGTTATTTGACCCAGAAGAATAAAAAGCAAAACCGAAACTATTTGCGGTTTTATACGAAAGCCACTCAATGACTGGAAAATGACCTAGTGAGCCAAGATTGGCCGCTTGGAGTACCCTATATGTACCGACTGGCGGGCATTCACGGCATTGGATACCATCTTGACCGTCTAAAACGGGTAATAAACTTCCATTGCCTCAATCGATGAGGAAATTAACTCAAACATCGCCACGGAGGAGACCAAGTGAGAAAACAGAGCCGCTCAGAGAAAACAACGCTAATTGATAAATCTCAAGATAGTTCAAACTTTAGCATTCCTACGTTGATCCATACGAGCGGATCTCTCCACAGGGAGCAAGAAAACTTGTGACGTTGAATCAGGGTGCTAAAATAAGCTGGTCTAAAGTACTAACAAGATATACTAAGCTTGCCTAAGTCTTTTCATCACTCAGATATGAGGCCCTAAGCTTTCTTGCATCCCCTAGCCTCTCCCACTAACTAGTGCTTTGTCATGTGATGATTTCTACTCCCTGTCTAGGCCTACATTGGCGGATCTACTTGTTTGAAGATTTCCAGCCGTGAGATGTGAGTAAACCTATCTATCTACTACATCTACACCCCCCTAGAGACGACTGCGGCTCCACGTCCAAGGCAGCTTTCCCTCCGCTGGAGCGTTTCTCCCCTCCCAGCCCGTCAACTCGTTCAAGTCTCTGCGGGGGAAAGGATGAGGATCTTGGAAATCATCGGGTTTCTCTCCGAATTTCCAGCTCCAGAGATTCTTGAGGCCCGAATCGAGGGAATCCTCTAAAAGGTCGACTACGTACTTTCCAATGATTGGGAGGAACTTGAAGCCGTGGTTTGAACCGGCTGTGGCTATGTAGAGATTCTCTGCGCCAGGATAAGGGCAGATGCGGAAGTTGAGGTCTGAGGCCATGCCGTCCCTGGTTGAGTTGTTAGGTATAAGTGGTTTGATAAGGAAGATTGCCTACCAGCATTGACGGGTGTGGACAAAGGGTCGATCTGCGAGTTCAGGGATCATTTCTCGAACAAACTTTCGAATCTCGACCTCAAGTTCCTTGGGGCATCCGTCGAATGGATAGTCTCCCACCGAATGCAAGACTGAAGCGCCAGAGTGCACATGGTTGAAGTAGTTGGTCACAAGCCGAACACTGCATAGCTTGATGAGGCCATTCTCATCGGGAGGAAAGATGATACCTGCCCACCATTAGCTCTCCTTTCATCAAAAGTTTCAGTGTCAAATACCCTGCTCGAAATCATCAATGATGGGAATGTCCTTGTACTTTTCAATCTCATGTGGCTCAAGCTTCATCACACAGATTACCGAAGTCTCCGCTCTGACATCAGTTCTAGCTCCGTCGACGAGAGCCGGGAGACCTGCTCCAGCTGCAACAATGACCTTATCGGCGAGGTGAATCTGCCCGTTAGCGGCAACGGCACCCTTGCAGGTTCCGTCCTCGTACACGAGCTCCTTGATCTGACCAGCATGGCCGGTGATGTACTTTACGCCATTCTTCTCTGCAGCTCTGGCCATGCGGAGAAGGGCTTGGCCTGAGGGGACCTAGAACAAGTCAGCCGAGAGAGTCGATAGATATGGCGTCTTGATGTTACCCAACCAGCCTGAGGACTGTACAGATTAGTCCAGCCCGGGAACTCCCCAGTCAAGGCAGGCCACTTCTCTCTAATCCTCTCGACATCCAGATAATCCACTCCCTTCCTCCCCTTCTTCTCAGCCAAGTCCTTAGCCTTCTCCAACCACTGATTCGTCTCCTCATGACCCCCCATGATCCATCCCGACTCGCGATACAGACCCTTGAAGAGAGAGTCTGGATCTTTCCACACACCAAGGGTCTCGAGGCCGAGCTGGGCGTAGTACGGGTTGGGATAGTCTGCACGGATAACCTTGTTCAGGTCAGTGCCGGCCGAGTCGCGAGATGGGGCCTCGAAACGATCGACCACTGTGACGTTTGTGTAGCCGCGCTGGACGAGATGGTATGCGGTTGAGGTTCCAAAGACACCTCCGCCGATGACGAGAATGGATGGTTTACTCATGGTGAGGCAACTTGGAGAATAGGTGATGTGATTCTAGTTGAAGTCTTCTGGTTGATTTCTACGAGACACAGCTGAATATTTATAGCCTTGAGCTGCGAGGCTGCGATGATTTGTTTGACCTTTAGCGAGTTTCCATGATTCCCTATCAGTTCTGCTTGATAGCCTAAGTTAAAAAAAATCTCTGGTCTTGTTTTCTCATTCCTCCGCACTCCCCCGCAAACGATAAAGCTTGCGGTATCTCCAAACGCCCCCCCCCGAGATAACAATATGTACACTCTCAGCCTTAGCGTTGTACAGCCAATCCTTAGCGAAGGGTATTAACATCGGACCACCGAGCGCTAGACTCCGAGATCATCTCTTGACGTCGGGTGCCGCTGGACAAAGAGAACCCCACCGACATGGATCACCGGCACAGACTGCATTAGTGGCCGAAGTGACACTAACTTACACGCATTAGTTTAACTTGCAAGGGGGATACGATGGATAGAGTGTCTCTGATGAGGGGGATTCGGTAATGTTGTGTATGATTCGCAAGGAATACTTTATGAGCTTAGTCGTTCTGACTGGGGGTCCAAGGCCAAGATGGTGCGGTAAGTGAGTGGTCGGCGTTTGTCCAGCTGATGAGCCTGAGTAGATATCATCTCTTTTCCGGGGAGAAGAGAGGGGAGGGGATTTGATTGGCTGATTGTCATGATGTTTTCTCTGTGCGCCATGTCAGATGGAAAAGATATCACATTCAGATCTCGTGGCGAACTTGAGATGCAGGGTCTTTTCTTGCAGCTGATTTCTTTCGTCATTGGGAAGGGTTTTTTTTACTGCAATCGTGAAGACATCAAGGTCCATGGAGAACAAAGAGAGGTTGATGAGAATACATATGCGTAGGTCGGTGGACAACTGTGACGGTGACTGTTTGCTGCTACAGACATGAGATGAGGTGCTCACAAACAGATGACTCAATGTAAGCAAGCATCGCTTGGAAACTGATATCTTACCGCCCAAGCTGTCAGAACCGGGAGTAAACGTCTGCTGTCAGTCGGTTGTTGTCTCTTCAGCCTCCCCTCCCAAAAAAAAAAGTGACATGTCCTATTCCCAACAGCCGCGTTCCAGACCCAAACAACGTGGCAACCGGGAGTCACCAGGTGCAAGATGACGCAGCGAAAGCACGTCCAACCGCGAATTATCGTAGCATGCGTCAGAGAAAATGCGTCCAGCTTTTGCAAGGGTGGGCTATGGCTGTGCATCACGAGTCCCGCCCTTACATCTCACCGGGGTGGAAACACGGTCTGTACGACCGAAACATGGTAGGATTGTTTTTTTTTCATATGCCGAAATCGTTTAGGTGTTTGTTGATCCCCTCCCCGAGGGCCCCCCAAGCAAGATTGACGTTTTGTATGCATGCTACCTGCTGTAGGTAGGATAGGGTTGTATTTGGGGGAGAGACCCTTGCTTGGGAGGATGGAATGACTCTTGAAACGTGGCGGAAAGCATGCTGATGGCTTGAGACATGATTCGTGAAATCACATTTCACAGATGATATCACGTTTTCTACGGGATGACAAGTGATGGATGTGATGGAGATAACTATTCCGATGCCTAATGATAGCGGTCGTAGAGAGCAGACAGGGAGACAGACACCCCCTGAAGTGCAGCACTGACTGACAGGACAACCATGCACCACTGCAAACGTGAAACCCGTACTGTACTGTACCTCGGAAGCAAACTGACATTCGAGATCTGCACGACATGCAAATTGATTTGCTTTTTCTGGCAAGAATTAATCAGAAATCAACCTTCTACAACGATTCCATTGTCGCGCACCCTGTCAATGTCAATCAATGTCAATGTCAGCGTCGAGTGTGTCGCCTGTCAGTGTTATCTCTTTACTTTTTAGTAGCCTAGTGGTAGGTAGGTGTGGATGCACCGGGAGCTAAGCCCATCCATTCGGCGTATTTCTCTCTCCCATGGTTGGATACCGAACCATTGTTTCGGGTGCATTAGCGC